>JADBJO010013185.1:0-10000 GCA_016801955.1 Conus betulinus
GTCTTGAAGATAAGTGGAGGCTGAGCTGTTCTTGAGTTGGTACAGTGGCCTGCAAGTGACTGTGCTGCTGGTAAACCAAGGAGAAGAGACTATACAATGAATCTAGTCTTGACGAAGTGCGGAAGTGCCGACCCACGTATCTTCCATAGGTCCTGCTGCTTGGTAAGGAAATTTGTTTCTGCGATAGTAGCTGATGCGCGTAGTTCGTCAGGATAGGATACGTGGCCATAGCTTTTTGTTCTGTTTGGGTGTTTCAGGGTGGATCAGAGTCAAGATAGAAGCCAAGGTCAGAACACCTGGGCTACAATGGAGATGTCATTGGAGTCTAGCGACTATTGCGTATGCAGATGGGGGGGGTGTGGGGGTGTCCTTTTTTGCTTGTGATGTTTTGTGAAACCATATGCTTTTGTGTTTTAATCACATGTATTTCAGTTATATGACGGTTCACATCCACTGTTTGATATCAGAGACCACAGGCCTTGAAAGATTTTTTGACAAGATTTGTCATAGTTGTTCTAGCATGTCACTGAATGTTTCAAGATGATTGTCACTGGACGACGGTTTCATGATGAACAGACTGGCTGTTAATGATCTCAGTCGGGGGTGTTTGTGTACATTATGAAAGGACTGGACCCAGCTCAGACGCCTGGGGAATGCCAAGGTTCCCTGAGGAGCGTCACTTCTAAGTAACTCTCTCCGCGTTTTTTTTTTGTTTTGTTGTTGTTGTTTTTTGTGATTCCACATCTCATATATTTTGTTTTAGTAACTGTAGCTGAAATAGTGGCTGTTTCATTTCTTCTCTGTGCCTGGTTTTTGAGTCAGACAAAGTTCCAAACACTCTGGATGCCCATGCTGTAAATTCATAGGTGTTCACACCCTTTCGGATTATATTCATGTTTACATGCTTTGCCAGCTTTCATACACTTTTAAATGATTTGGTCCCCATGTCCAGTTTTAGTGTTTGAAGTAGTCCCATTTACACATGATTTAAAAACTGTTTTGTTTGAGATATGTAAATTGTTAGGAATCTAAAAAATGATAGCTGTATTAATTATTGATTAATTGACTTTCAACTAATAATTGATTAATATGATATCAATTGAATGCAGTTAGACTGCGATGAATAGGAACATAAAATAGAGAACTGTGGTGCAAGTGTGAATCAAAACTGGGAAGAAGAAAATGGGGGGAGGGGAGGGGGGGGGGTGGGGGTGGAAGGGGAACAGAAATAGACCAGCATAAAGATAGGAAAAAAAAACCCTCCATCACAACAACATGATGAAAAACTTCAGAAGTGAAGAGGGAAGAGAAATGAAGGAAAAGGAAAAGTCTTTCATTTATTTGGTCAGCAGATAGAGGCAGTGGGGGCACTGTGAAAAAGTTGAAAAAGGATTGCTGGTGAAAGGGGGGAGGGAGGTTAACAGTGAGTGCGAGTCGGGTGTCCATGGAATACACGTATCAGAACCCACATACAAACAGGATCATACTGCACTAGACCACACATACAAACAGGATCATTACTGCACTAGACCACACATACAAACACGTACAACAGCGCTCACAACAAAGTTTATTCACTTTCATTGTGTTAATGCAAAAACATCGCCACTGCGTAATTAGAACCACTGTGGATCACTTTTGATTGAATTTTCAGACTGTTCTCAAGATTCGCATGAGACCTGATCACCAAATCCTCCACCGACAATAGTCGATTGCGCCCTCCCTGACATGCGTTAAGGATGGTGAGGCCACTCATGGAAAGTTCTGAACCGCCTGAATGTGTTCAAGGGATTCACGTTTATTTTTCACTGTTGAATGAACATCGCTCAGTGTTGATTTAGGTGTGAGTCATCATAATCAGTCCACTTTAACATTTGTTTAGATCTCCGACCTGCAGTCACCGCCTTTTGCAACTACTATGAAATTTTGGTTGCAGCCGCCCGCTACCTGGGAGGCAGAAGGGTTGTACATGACTGCCGGCTCCACGAGTTCTCGCCTGTGCCGTCTGGGGGGAGCAGGGCAGTGGATTGTCCCCCTAGCCCCCTCTCTCCTCACACACTTTTCAAGCCTCATCGGACGTACAAGTGGCATGGCCCAGATGGTTTTGCAGACCCTCCCTGACATGCTGGGGGATGGTAGGTCACTCGGGTAGTAAATTCTGTTTCCCTGTGTTATTTTGGAGGGTCTCATATTTTCACTTGAACGAACATAGCTCGTCATTGATTTGTTTTATTCACTTTCCACTGATTTGTGACATCATCGGCGTAAGGAAGGTCGGGTCTCACGCTCTGGCGAATAACGGTGGAAATTCAATCATAAGGTGATCATCAATCAGTTTAATTACACAATGGTGATTTTTATTGGTGCATGTAAACAATGATCGTGAGCTTTTTTTTCGCATTAAGTTGTTTTGTGGCATTTGTGTTGTGTTGCATAGTTAAAATGGACACAGAGTGTAGTGGCAGTGTGTTCCGAAATGTGGGTGCAGAACAATTGTTTACCTGGTGGTTATGTGTGGTAGTGTGAATTAGTAATGGTTTTGAAAAAACATACTTCTTATGCATGAACGTAGCGAACATAAGTAACTTTTCCTCATCATGAAGCATTAGGAGTCATTTATGTGTGTGCGTGGGGTATTGCAGTGCATTCGTTAACCTGTTTTATTTTCCTTAGGTATGGTTTGTTATCATGCCGAACGGTCTCAATTTTTTCCTACACAGCTGATGTATATGCGTCTTGCCAGTGCGATCTGGACCTTTTCCTTACTAAACGGTCTTCACCCAATAGCTGTTGATTGACAATGTGCAGCTGCCAGTCAGAGCATGAGATGACGGTGCTAATGTGTGACTATGAGCTGATCTACTGTTAGCTTCTAGGAGCACTTGCAAGAACATTGCACTCTTAAGTACTGCAGATTTGATGTTTTATCTGATGAAAGCCAGTATTTTACCCAAACACATGACGAACAATGATAACAATTTTTTGGTCTGTTGGTACTGTGTACCACTTCAGTTTTCGTTTTACCTGGGATGTTCGCGATGGGGAAACGTTGGACCGATTTGCATTTTGTTGGGACTGAATGACTTTTCACTGACCTTGCTGTGGACCATGGCCATCCGTTTTGTTTTACCCCTGGACCTTTGATGTACCAGCTTTAAAATGACTTTTCACTGACTGCTGTGACCAGGCCACCCGGCGTTTGTTTTACCCCTGGACCTTTGATGTACCAGTCTTTAAAATGACTTTTCACTGACTGCTGTGACCAGGCCACCCATTTTGTTTTAACCCTGGACTCTTTGATTTGTTACCATGGCTTTAAAATGACTTTTGTCACTGGACTGATGTGACCAGGCACCCCTGTTTTTTGCTGATTACCCCCTGTACCTTTGATGTACCAGTCTTTCAAATGACTTTTTCACTGACTGATGTGACCAGTGCTCCCCCGTTTTTTTTAAACCCCTGGACCTTTGATGTACCCAGTCTTTAAAATGACTTTTTTCACTGACTGCTGTGACCAGACCACCACCCGTTTTGTTTTACCCCTGGACCATTTGATGTACCAGACCTTTTGACTTTTCTCTGACAGACTTTTACCAAATGTTTTGTTTCCCCTGAACCGATGTGACCAGTTTTTGCGGCTCCCTGGTTTTTTTTTACCCCGCTGTGTGGACCTTTGATGTACCAGGGCTTTAAAATAATTTGACACCTTCTCTGGCAGTCAGCAAGGACAAGCAGTTTCATGTTTATTTTGCTGACTGGATTTGGGTGTGCAATCCATGTTATTTTGCCTACTGGATTTGGTGTGCAATTCATGTTATTTTACTTACTGGATTTGGTGTGCATTTTCATGTTATTTTGCTTACTGGATTTGGTGTGCAATTCATGTTATTTTTAATCATGGATTGTGAGTACAGTACATGTACATTCTGCTCACTGGATTTTATGTGCAAACATAGTTGTTCTTCTGACAGGATTTCGATGTGCAGTCAATGCTGTTCTGCTCAGTTGAGTGGGTGTATATAATCCATGTTATTTTGCTTCAGTGGATTTGGTGTCTAATCCATGTTATTTTTGCTCAGGGAGTTAGGTTGTTATAATCCATGTTATTTTGCTCAGTGGATTTGGTGTATAATCCATGCTATTTTGCTTGGTGGATTTGGTGTGTAATCCATGTTATTTTGCTCAGTGGATTTGGTGTCTAATCCATTATTTTGCTCAGTGGACTTAGGTGTATTAATCCATGTTATTTTGCTCAGTGGATAAGAACGTGTAATCTAGAACCTCATCAAAGTTTGCTCAACGTGTCTTAAGACCTGTCGGCGGCTAATTTTGTGCCTTGTTATATCACGTAAGTTTATGCTCAACTCATTTGATCATGCGTGTTTTATCTCAGTTTAACATGATCGACATGTCAGGGGTTTTTGTGTCTTAGTCCTTTCTTTCTTTCTTTCTTTTCCTTATTGAGAACAGTGCTGTATGTCTTGCAAGATTTAGGGAAATGTCAGAAGTTGCCCCTTCTCAGAATGTTGGAGAAAGTTTCAGAACTACCTGGATCTGCTGTTTTCTGGTGTGGATAAGCATCACAGTTATAACAACTTCATCATTAACCGCATTCACCACTTTCCACAAAGTTTCTTCTAAATAGGTTCCTGTGTGGGTAAAAAAAAAAATTGTGTTTATCTTTTTATTTTTTTCCTCCCTGCACTGATCAATACTTAACAGACAAACCGAACCAACAGACGCGCTGGGTGAAATCTTCCTTGGCAGATGTAATGCTTTTGGCTTGAGGGGTACCCTATGTGTGACAGTCCGATGGAGCAGTCTGGGCCTGACGGGTCTTAGGGATGGGAAAGACAGCACCCTGTGGATCGGCAGTGGGGGCCTCCACCCCCTGCCACTACGACACCTATGGCTTCAACTTGTGTGGCTCTCAGATCCAAGGCAGTAGTAGACCATCATCATCAAAATTCTACCTGTGTGAGAGAGAAGAGAGGAGAGGGGGGTGTCAGGCAGGGAAGGGTCTGCATTTTGCTCTGGCTCCAACAGGTAAGGCAGTTATGGCATCAACATGGGCTTACTAGACACAGCTTTGACAGTCTGATGGCGGCTATGTTGTTGGATTCTTTTGTGTTTTTATTGTTGTTTGTTATGCGTTAGAAATCTGCCAGCGAGCATCTGATTCGAGGTTCTAGTTATACTGTTCTGTTGCCATGATCTGCTGCATAGTTAATACAAAACAAGATTTTAAAAAAGAAAGGTCTACTAAACCTTCTTGTCCATGAAATGCACAGTATATGGCCCGTCCAGGAGCCTTTGTCAAGTACACACGCCGAAACTGACTCCATGCAAACAGGATCAGAAGAAATCCTCAGCGTGTGTTTTGACCTTGTCAAGCCCGACCTTATTGAAACTGGAGGATCACTTTGGTGTTTTTCAGGAATCTCCCAGCTCCTGGTCTATCACGATCAACTTTTTTCTTTTCTTGAAAATATATCTTCGGTCAATAAGCACTGTTGCACATGTGTACCAAGGGATTTTTTTTTAATTGATTAGGTATTGATGATCCTTGTGTTGCAAAGTAATTTGTTCTTACCTGCTGGATGAAGTTGTTAATGACCCAGGATCATTGGGGTATGCAAAACCTGATTATTCTGGTGCACAGGTTATGCTTTCTTATGTTTTGGTAGCTTGTGCTAGTGCAGGCAAAGGGAAATAACCTTGAAAAAAACAACTCGTCTTGGATGGAAATGAATGTCCTGGCTCAAAAATTTGACCCACGCTCAAAATTTGACCCACGTTTGCACTTTGTTGGAAAGTTAAAATTTCTTAGGGCACCACTGTAATATTCACAGTTCATAGTATTTTGGCACTGAAATTAGTTAGATTCAAGACAAAGAGGTTGTTAGAATTAAACTGACAGTCAAGATGGTTCCAAGTTCTGTAGACCCAATGACAAGTCTCAACATGAGCACCTACAAATACCTGCAAGCAATGTTTAGCTGGATATTAGGATTTTCCCATGAAAAAATCACTGGGTTACGAAGGCCATCTGTGAATCATGGCAACCCAAAAGTATGTGTAATGTAGAGAAGATTGTGGATCAAGTTCACTTACCAAAAAGACAAAAAGGGGGTTGACAGTCAGTCCACAACCTAATCACATTAGCCGATAGTTCTGTGAAGAAGACCTTGTTGCTGATAGTTCTGTGAAGAAGACCTCGCTGCTGATAGTTCTGTGAAGAAGACCTCGCTGCTGATAATTCTGTGAAGAAGACCTTGTTGCTGATAGTTCTGTGAAGAAGACCTCGCTGCTGATAGTTCTGTGAAGAAGACCTTGTTGCTGATAGTTCTGTGAAGAAGACCTTGCTGCTGATAGTTCTGTGAAGAAGACCTTGCTGCTGATAGTTCTGTGAAGAAGACCTTGTTGCTGATAGTTCTGTGAAGAAGACCTTTGTTGCTGATAGTTCTGTGAAGAAGACCTTGCTGCTGATAGTTCTGTGAAGAAGACCTTGCTGCTGATAGTTCTGTGAAGAAGACCTTGCTGCTGATAGTTCTGTGAAGAAGACCTTGCTGCTGATAGTTCTGTGAAGAAGACCTTGCTGCTGATAGTTCTGTGAAGAAGACCTTGTTGCTGATAGTTCTGTGAAGAAGACTTTGTTGCTGATAGTTCTGTGAAGAAGACCTTGCTGCTGATAGTTCTGTGAAGAAGACCTTGCTGCTGATAGTTTCTGTGAAGAAGACCTTGTTGCTCACCAAAACCTGTTCTAAAATGTTGGTTTTTTTCCTTGTATGCAGGCTGATACTCCTGCAGACACTCCTTGTATAGACAGGCAAGGATTAATTCCATCTACCCAATCAGGGAGTGGAGTTTTGTGTGTGTATGACAGTTTTTTTTAATCCCATCATTAAGGCAGCCATACTCCAGCTTTGGGGAATTCTAAAATGTATGATTATAATGGAACATATGTGTCAGTAAGTCAGGGAAATTTGTGTTTGTGTAATCATACTGCAGAAAGGATGTGTGTATATATATATTTAGCTTGGTGTGTATAGCAGAATGTATGGGTACATTTAGCTAGGGATGTACTGCAGACAGCATGTGTATATTTTTATGTATGCTCTGCAGAGGGCATAATTATGTATGTAATAACTTTGCATATATTGCAGATAGTCTGTGTATATTTTAGTTATACTGATATTGCAGAATGCGTGAATGTATGTAAAGTTTACAAATATTGCAGACAGCATATTATCTATATTTAGTTATGTATACATTGCAGAAAATGTGTA
Source organism: Conus betulinus (assembly GCA_016801955.1). NCBI lineage: Eukaryota > Metazoa > Mollusca > Gastropoda > Neogastropoda > Conidae > Conus > Conus betulinus. The sequence goes on from JADBJO010013185.1 coordinate 7,290, forward strand.
TATAATTAGCTGTAAAATATATTATCAAAAGCATGTGTGTATTTAGCTAAGGATGTACTGCAGAAAGTGTATGTATATTTCACTTTGCATGTACTGTTAAACCATGTATATAGTTAGCTATGCATTGTTAAACCATGCACATAGTTAGGTATGCATATATTGCAGAAAACATGTGCATATTTATCTATGCATATGGTGCTGAAATCATGTGTTTATGTAGATGCAAGTATAGTGCAGAAAGAATGTGTAAATTTACTATGTACATATTGCAAAAGCTTGTCTTCAGTTAGCTGTGTGTGTATACTACAAAAAGTATGTACACATTTTGCCATTTATAGATTGCAGAAAACATGTGTATATTTGTATGTTGCAGAATGCATGTATATAATAATCTGTATCTGTATATTATAGAGAACAAGTGTATATTTAGCTGAATATATTACAGGAATACGAGCATATTTGGCTGTGTATATATTGCAGAAAGCATGTCTATAATTATATTAGTATTTATTGCGGAAAGCATGTCTACAATGATATGTGTATATATTGCAGAAGGCATGTCAAAAATGATCTGTGTGTATGATGCAGAAAGCATGCCAATATGATCTGTGTTTATATTGCAGACAGTATGTCTATCATGATCTGTGTATATATTGCAGAAAGTATGTCTATAATGATCTGTGTATGTATTGCAGAAAGCATGTCTATAATGATCTGTGTTTGCAGAAATCATGTCTATCATGATCTGTGTATATATTGCAGAAAGTATGTCTATAATGATCTGTGGATGTATTGCAGAAAGCATGTCTATAATGATCTGTGTATGTATTGCAGAAAGTATGTCTATAATGATCTGTGTATGTATTGCAGAAAGCATGTCTATGATGATCTGTGTATGTATTGCAGAAACCATGTCTATGATGATCTGTGTATGTATTGCAGAAAGCATGTGTATGATGATCTGTGTATGTATTGCAGAAAGCATGTGTATGATGATCTGTGTATCTATTGCAGAAAGCATGTGTATGATGATCTGTGGATGTATTGCAGAAAGCATGTGTATGATGATCTGTGGATGTATTGCAGAAAGCATGTGTATGATGATCTGTGGATGTATTGCAGAAAGCATGTCTATGATGATATGTGTATGTATTGCAGAAAGCATGTCTATGATGATCTGTGTATCTATTGCAGAAAGCATGTCTATAATGATCTGTGTATCTATTGCAGAAAGCATGTGTGTATGATGATCTGTGGATGTATTGCAGAAAGCGCTGGGTCTTGTTCCCACCGGAGCAGTCCCGTGACCTGTACCCGACATGCATCCCCTATGAGGAGTCCCAGCGTGTTCAGTCAGGTGGATCTGTCATCTCCCGACACTGTCCGCTTCCCTCACTTCACAGTGGGTAACTGGGCTGTACATGTCAGAGTTTCCCACTGGAAACGCGAAGATTTCTGTTTCAGAACTGTTGACCTTAAAACTGCTGTTGGTGTGTTTCTCAGTTAAAATGAGTGTGCTTTCCTAAAAATGTGTGTACACATCTTCCAAATTTGTGAATTTTTGTGTAAAAGCACGGGGTCCCTGCTATTGTTCCAACACCAACCAGATGCAAGTTTGCACGCATGATGTTGCGCGAGTTGTCACTCTTTGGTTGTCGTACTCAAACACACTGCAAGGATCTTTTTTCCAAAGTATTTTTTCCCGGTTTGTCATACTCATCGCATTTTCACTAAACATTTGTACAATATACGGTGAAATCATATGGATAAACAAGTCTGCTGTTTGCTTCTACAATGAACAAGTGTGTCAGACCATTAAGTACCACATAGGACTGCATGAAGATTTGATGACATCAGATAATGTTTAAAAAACTATGTTGGGTATTGCCTTGTAGCGAGATGCAGCAGCCTTGCTGAAAACAGTCTTCCATGGAAGTGTTAAGGGAGGGAGAGGGAGGGGAGAATATAGAAAAAACCATGAACTGATAACATTGCAGTGTGGACTGGAAAAAAGAAATATTTGCAAAGACCAAAGCCTTGGCATTCAACCGACAGAACTGAAGAAACAGGTGAACTGTTCTTCAGTGTGGTGCCTCAGAGACTTCCATGGAGCTGAGGGAGAAGAAGGAGAGATGTGCTGGAAGGTCTGGATGAGAGGCATCAGAAGTAGAACAGCAGAAAATTGGAAAACACACACACACACACACACACACACACACACACACACACAGTTACACACACACACACACACACACACACACACACACACACACACACAGAGAAACGCACACACAGTTTCACACATACACACACACACACACACACACACACACACACACACACACACACACACACACTTACACAAACACACACACACAGTTTACACACACAAACACACACAGTTACACAAACACACACAGTTACACACACACACACACACACACACACACACACACACACACACTTACAGAAAACACACACACACGCACGCACACACACACACACACACACACACACACACACACACACACATACACACTTACACAAACACACACACACAGTTACACAAACACACACAGTTACACAAACACACACACACACACACACACACCACACACATACACACTTACACAACAAACACACACACACAGTTACACAAACACACACACAGTTACACACACACACACACACACACACACACACACACACAC
>JADBJO010013185.1:12500-40000 GCA_016801955.1 Conus betulinus
GCTAGACAGAACAGGTGTGCTGTCAGCTGAAAAGAAGTCAAAGGCAGAAAGTGGCCATGGCATCTGCAGAGTGTTTTGGGGAGGCTTATGCTTGCAGATGACACGCATCTCAAAATTTGGTGTAAATTTCTTTTCAAAATGGGCAGACACATTTGTCTGCCCAGTTGGAAGCAAAATAATGTCACACTGTGACATCATGTGTTGGTAAAGTGCTGTGAATGGGACAGACATTTAGAAAAGCTGTGCCGAAAAATGGGTTCTGGTTGTGGTTTGACTGGAATGTGTGACATAAACCACCAGGCACTTAGATATGCGTCGGATCGCATCAGTATGAAAGCAGGTTTCAAGAATTTTTTTTTTACTGGGGGAGGGGGAGCATGCCTACTGGACTTCCCTAGAATTTCAGTGATTTTTCTTTCCTCAGCGTGAGCCTTGATGCTTGTAAAATGTGAAATTAGGTTTTGTTTCCCTGAAAAAAATATATGACTGACAGCACCTGTGAAGAGACAGAAATGTTTTTATGTGGCATTTAACATTCCATGGGACATAAGGATTGTTTTCACTTTTATGGTCAGGAGCTGGAAGGAGCATCCTGCAATGTACAATACCTGAAGACAGCGCTATCGTCTGTGACTGCGTACCTCAGCACAGCATCTGATGGGACTCCAAGGTGCTCAGACCTTCCACCCCAAGGTCACCTCTGTGACAAGGGAACATCGTCTGCAAGTCAGGAAACAAAAAGGCAGACATCTGAAGGAACAGAAGGCAAAGAAGAGCCCCTGTCTGATGGAAAGGACAGGCTTAGATCACCTGCTACTGACCTGAGCAGCTCAGACTGTCAGCATCCGCCTCATCGATCAGCAGATGAAAGAACAGACTTTCAGACACCTTCCAACATGGTGATTGCAAGACAGAGTGTTGCAGAAGATGGTAGAGCTGAATGTAAAGAGAGAGAAAGATGTGGCAGTGGTGATGAGAGAGAAAGATGTGGCAGTGGTGTTGAGAGAGAAAGATGGGGCACTGGTGTTGAGGGAGAAGGATGGGGCAGTGGCGATGATGTCCAGCCTTCTGGCATGCCGAGTCATGTGGGCAGATCATTGCGAGGTGTCACAGTGCATGTTGTGGATTCTCCATTCTCCTTGTCAGAATTTAAGAAGCGGAAAACAGCTGAAGACAGTCAGCTCAGGACAGTGCAGTAGTACTGTCACAGACACACAAAGACAAGGCACTCTGTCTCTCAAGAGGAAATGTGTTGATTCTGAAAACACTGACAACACCGACATTCAAGAGAGTAAAGGTTCAAGACCAAGTATAACTAAATCCTGCAGAGCAGGTAGTCAGATCATCACCCATGCAGACTTTTCTCCAGAGTGGAAGAGGATGTGCCCTGGGGGAAACAACAAAATGACAGGTACAGATGCTGAAAAAGGTGCCCAGATGTGCCCTGACCCTTGCAGGCTTGGTCCACAGATGTCAGGGTCAGGGATTTCCATTTATACCCCTCAGTCTTGCTGCCTGGAGCTTTACATCAGGCTGCTGCAGAACAGAGACGGGGCAGAATCGGATGACTCGGACCTGGAGGAGGAGGAGAAAGAGGATGGGAAAGAAGCCTGTGCTGAAAGTTGCAGCACGTTCAGACATGGAGGACACCCTGTGACAGAAGAAGCCGTGCTGAAAAGTGTCCTTCATCCTGATGTTGTAAAAGTCATCGTCGCCAAGTTGAGGGAACAGATCTCATGACACGATGTTATAGTGCGTGACAGACACAAAGTGCCAGTGCCTTGATCATCTGTGGAATGCAGCCTGATCCAGATCACCTCTTTCAGAAGCAAAAGAGCTTGGGCAGCAGTAAGAGCAAGGTGAGCTTGGCTGAATTCTGTGGGTAAAACCGTATGCAGTATGCAAAGTCCTTCAGATATGAAGAAAACTGCAGTGCCAATAAGAAATGACAGTGGTGGTGTCCAGGTAGCACCCTGCCTCTCATCCAGCCTTGGGCAGGGATGCTGATGTCCCTACATCCCTTGGGGTTCTCTGTGGCTCTCCGAGAGCCAACCAAGGACAGAGCTTTTAACTTCCTGTTTGTTGTCCCCCTACTCTCCCCTTCTCTTTGTTCTCCAGGCATCGTGTCCTGCCCCGATTGGTTTTCACCAGGCTGGCTGGCTGTTTCAAAACCGGCCTGTGTTGTTTCATCTTTCTCCTCCTGACATTGATGAGGTCATCATAATTATGTTCCATTAGCTCACTTGACCCTTTGGCAGACTTCGTCATTTTTTCAATGTGATCTTGTTAAAAGTCAGGGAGTCCCTGTATATGTTTTAGTGGCATGATTCTTGTACATTTGGACAAAAGGAATATTCATGGTTAATGTTTGGTTGTAAGAAAACTTACATGCAGCAAAAAATTTGAATGGATTGTTTTTTGTTTGTTTTGTGTTTGAAGTGGTGACACCGTCATTTGGTTGAGAGAAAAACATAGTTTGGGGAATGCTGTGTGTGTGATTACAGTGCCATACGATTATGATAAAAACCTTTAGTGTGTGTGGTTATGGTATTGTTTGATTGTACAAAAACTAGTTGATTTTTGTAAGTGATTACAGGGTCATGTGACAAGGACAAGAACTTTGTTTTTTTATGAGCTGTTACAGTGTCGTATGATGAATTTAAAAAAAAACAAACCCATAGTTTTATATGAAGAAAATAAACTAACAGCAACAACAAAGAGCAGTATTCCAGATTCCTTTTATTTTTTAGTTTGTGAATACCTTTTTGGTGACTATGATTTTTGTTTCGATGTAAATATAAATCCAACCAGATGTGCATATCCAACAGGCTTAAGTGGGTTGGTTGGTTGGTTGGTGTTTTTTTCTTCCAACAGTGAAGTGTGAAACAAAATCATAGTAGACTATCTTAGCAAATTACTCTAATAAAACAGTACAAAAGCCATATGCATTTACACAGTTGCGGAAAATTTGTTTGACTATGATACAGTCAAGTTTTATTTTCATTGATTACGTTTGTGATGAAAAATAACCTGTCAGACTAGGAAGTATTGATGATGCGATGAAGGATCTGTTTAGCCCCTTTCTGTCAAGGAACAATGTATCCCAGAAAGATTCAAATGCTGTGAACATTTCTTGTGTTGCAGAAAAAAGTAATACTTCTCTATTATATTCCCTTCAGATGTGCTGATCCTGAATTGTGACAGTTCGAATGGAGCAGCCTTTAATTCCAAACTGAACAGCCAAAACATGCTTGAAAGTTACAAAGCCGGGGGGAATGCCAAGACTGAAAGGATTCAGTTTGAACATGGGTTCCTCATAGGTTTGATCTACCTGAGTTTGCTCATCCTCACTGAGGACATAATCCCTTGTAGCACTCACCGCGCCACCTGTTTCCCCCTCTCCTCACCTCCATTCTTGTGACAACCCTGGTATGGCCCTTTGTGGTTGGCTGGGCTGTAAGCAACATTACCTTACCTTGCCTCCATCCCTCCCCTCATCAAGCCCCTCCTCCCTCCACCTCGTACAATCATGCCTGGCCTCATTCTGTGCCAATGAAAATTCTCACAATCCACATGGAGTTAGGAAGATCAGGTTCCCCCAGTGTTAGAAAAATGGTGTTTTCCCTGATGTTAGGAAAGTCAGGTTTTTACTGATGCCCCAAAGCAAAGGACCTGCACTGTGGTAGGACCCCTACAGCTTGGAAAGTCATACAGTTATAGGAAAATCCATTGCCCAGAAAAATGTTGCGCAGCTTTCAAATGTCTTGTTGCCCAGCACAGCTGTGATATGTTTATGTTGAGATGTCTGGCTATCAACAATACAGGCAAAGAAACAAAGAAAGGAACAATAAGATATAAATCGTTCATTCATGGACATTTAAACATGTATTCTGATAACATTGGTTTTATTTGCATACAAGAAGTCCATCTCACAACAAATCAAGTCTGACATGTCATGATTATCAACAAACCATTCACAGAAATTCTTTCAACAGTTTTCAAAAAAAAAAAAAAAAAGTAAACAGCTCTTTAACTGGAGCCAGTTCCCTGCCACTCTTGAAATTTCTTTTCTTCTTGTCATGCAAAAAATATGAATGTCTGTGGATGCCATGGTTTGTATTCTTAAGATGGAATGAAAACAAAATAAGTCCTGTAGTTTCAAAGAGACAGACATGGCAAAGCTGACCAGGGTTCTTACCAAGTTGTCGCTGGTTTTCCCAAAACAGCAAACAGTGCAGCACGTTGCTACTGATGATCTTAATGGCAAACAGTGCAGCACGTTGCTACTGAGCTTAATGGCAAACAGTGCAGCACGTTGCTACTGAGCTTAATGCAAACAGTGCAGCACGTTGCTACTGAGCTTAACGGCAAACAGTGCAGCACGTTGCTACTGAGCTTAACGGCAAACAGTGCAGCACGTTGCTACTGAGCTTAACGGCAAACAGTGCAGCACGTTGCTACTGAGCTTAACGGCAAACAGTGCAGCACGTTGCTACTGAGCTTAACGGCAAACAGTGCAGCACATCGCTACTGAGCTTAATGGCAACAGTGCAGCACATCGCTACTGAGCTTAATGTCAGGTTCCAACTACCCCTGTCTTTCCTCACTCCATCACCAAAATTGGAATGACACACTGACTGCTTTTGTCACATGTGGCAGTTGACATAGTGGAGACAGTTCTCCAGAATATTATATAGCAGTTCACAAAAGCATTATAAAGCAGTCATCAAAAATAAATGACAGCAGTATCAAAAACATACTGATTATCAAAAATATACAACAGCAGTCATAACATGTAACATTCATTATAAGGACTTTGTGTGCCAGACATATTAAAGCAGTCGATCAACTGTCGAACGTCGAGTCGGTCAGTGCTCTGAAGATGATTCAACGGGGCTGGATTGCTTTCTGTTATAGGAGGGAGAAAGGATGGTTGTGGAGAGTCCCCTCTCCTCACCACCACCACCCCCCCCCCCCACCTCCCCCACTCCCATACCCACCCACCAACCCCTTCATTTTTCAAACAATATTTGTAGTATCAATGCCGGAATGGATGATGAAGTTTCACCAGCAGGTTGTTGAGTCAAAGAGGATTCCAGAACCCCTTTAACCCTCAGTCCATGCCCCCCACTCTTCCCTCCCTGCACCCGAGCCAATCTAACCCTGTTCAGACATCAACACTCCTGGCACCTACGACAGAAGACTGTCAATGATCAGAGAGTCATGAGATGATAGAACGATGCATAGTGGAATGTAGTAATTGGTAGTATCATGAGGTGATAGGATAGAACGACTACGACAAATTCAGACTGTACCATGGAATGCAGTGGAGTGTAATATCAAGAGATAATGAGATAGAATGACTACGACAAATTCAGACTGTTCCATGGAATGAATAGTGGCATGTAGTATCATGAGGTGATAGGACAGAACAACTACGACAAATTCAGACTGTTCCGTGGAATGAATAGTGGCATGTAGTATCATGAGGTGATAGGACAGAACAACTACGACAAATTCAGACTGTTCCATGGAATGCATAGCGGAATTTAGTACCACAGAATTGTCATGAACTGATGAAGACACAAATTAAAACGTCATTCTTGTATGGTGTGAAAATGTGGGGAAAGACACCTACCCCTCCCTCCCTCACCTAGTCCCCTCCCCTCCCCCCACCATTCCAAATTTGCCACCATGTATATGTGGAAAGTAAAGGTTACCTTGCCATATATTTCCATGAAAAAAAAAATGAAATGGTAAATATTTTAATTTCAAATAATCTTTGTATATTTATCTTTTTTTTTTTACCGAGTTCTGCTTTGCTAAACATTTTCATGTCAAATAGTCTTGTTGTGCAACAACTTCTTTAAGTACTATAAAACGAGTAACTTCTGTAAGTATTATAAAATCAAATGATTCAGTTTGATCCAACATCAGAAAGAACACACTCGAACAACTGGTCTAAAATCACCATATGTCAATAAATAGGGGCATAAACAAAATGCTTCTCATATGTTTCTTTTAAAGTGATCAAAACCCCTACATTTTTTTTTTTATTGGAACATAGGTATAAATAATAAAATTAAAACAAAACAGAATAGCAAGAAACTTGACCACAAATTACATCAGAATGATACAAACGTATCAGTTGCAAAGCTCAAGCAACAAACTTGCCAACAACATGTGCTCCAATGTCCCATAAACATAATGCTTCCATCACTTCTATGCTCCCATATGTCTCATAAACAAAACACATGCCCCCATAAGCAAAGGGAGCATTTTCATCCTATCAATGAAAGTTGGCCATGAACAAAATAACCTGTTCTGCATGCCACAAGCAAAAATTGTGCTCCCAAAAATATCAATCCATTAAGGCAAACTTGGCGATGAAATAATGCATTGCAAAGCTTCCGCATTAGAACTATTGCTATTCTCTGCACACACCACACAAACTAACATAGGTTTTATATTTCGCACAAATAACACGAGGAACCCACACATGGTTCACTGTCCTTACATACACAGGGTTTGTACGCTCCTTGAATTCTGACTGGGAATTTCAAGACCTTGAAAACCTTTGAAAATCAAGCCATCAGCTCCAGAAATCTTTAATGTGGCAGAAAGAAATGGCAGTTGGATTGTTCTGCGTTCTTCTTAATAAAAAAAACTATTTTGAAACAAATTTTTACGAAAATCGTTGCGATCCTGGATTGTCGTCAAGGATTTTACTAAGGGAAGATAATTTGTAACTAATTGATGAAGTTACAATTATTATCTCCCTTGGTAAAATTGACGACGACAATCCAGGATCGCGATGATGTTTGTTAAAATTTGTTTTAAAATAGTTTTTTTTCATTAACCTGAACATAAAGAAAATCAAACCATTATTTCTTTTTTCAATTTTTATGCAAGTAGTGTACCTTAAGGGGGGAGAGGTGGCACAAAAATTTGACCATTTTCTTTCAGAAATCACGGTTTGGGTTTTATGTGTTTTTTGTGCTCAATAAAGTCAGTTGAAACCATCTGTGGTGTTTCATTTTGTCTATTTTCACATTTTTCTGAGGAAATAATTACTTTATGTGAAGGAGGTGTGTGTGAAAATTGCTTAACTTCTTTATTTTCGAACGTCGTTTTCTCAAAATCACTCTTTTTTGACAACAGTTGATGTGCAAGGAGTATAATATCTCTGGATCCTGATCAGCTAGCTTGGTACTTTTTTTTTTCTTTTAATCAGAAATGATTTCTGCACACAATTATATTTTATTTATAAGTCAAAACAGCACATATCATTTGCTATTTCTATTGGAATAATTCAAAAGCAATGAAACGCGAAGCCTGATCACCACCATATGAAAAAAATTATTGAAAAAAAGGAGTTTAGATATATGAAAATCCTTTTGTAATTGCATTACTATAGTTCAGCAAAACAATATATAAAAATCCTTTTGTAATTGCATTACTATAGCTGAGCAAAACAATATAAAAATCCTTTTGTAATTGCATTACTATAGTTCAGCAAAACAATATATAAAAATCCTTTTGTAATTGCATTACTATAGTTCAGCAAAAAACAATATATAAAAATCCTTTTGTAATTGCATTACTATAGTTCAGCAAAACAATATATAAAAATCCTTTTGTAATTGCATTACTATAGCTGAGCAAAACAATATATAAAAAATCCTTTTGTAATTGCATTACTATAGTTCAGCAAAACAATATATAAAAATCCTTTTGTAATTGCATTACTATAGTTCAGCAAAACAATATATAAAAATCCTTTTGTAATTGCATTACTATAGTTCAGCAAAACAATATATAAAAATCCTTTTGTAATTGCATTACTATAGCTGAGCAAAACAATAATATATAAAAATCCTTTTGTAATTGCATTACTATAGTTCAGCAAAAACAATATATAAAAATCCTTTTGTAATTGCATTACTATAGTTCAGCAGCAAAACAATATATAAAAATCCTTTTGTAATTGCATTACTATAGCTGAGCAAAACAATATATAAAAAATCCTTTTGTAATTGCATTACTATAGTTCAGCAAAACAATATATAAAAATCCTTTTGTAATTGCATTACTATAGTTCAGCAAACAATATATAAAAATCCTTTTGTAATTGCATTACTATAGTTCAGCAAAACAATATATAAAAATCCTTTTGTAATTGCATTACTATAGCTGAGCAAAACAATATATAAAAATCCTTTTGTAATTGCATTACTATAGTTCAGCAAAACAATATATAAAATCCTTTTTTGTAATTGTTCAGCAAAACATATACTATAGTTCAGCAAAACAATATATAAAAATCCTTTTGTAATTGCATTACTATAGTTCAGCAAAACAATATATAAAAAATCCTTTTGTAATTGCATTACTATAGCTGAGCAAAACAATATATAAAAATCCTTTTGTAATTGCATTACTATAGTTCAGCAAAACAATATATAAAAATCCTTTTGTAATTGCATTACTATAGTTCAGCAAAAAAAATATATAAAAATCCTTTTGTAATTGCATTACTATAGTTCAGCAAAACATATATATAAAAATCCTTTTGTAATTGCATTACTATAGCTGAGCAAAACATATATATAAAAAAATCCTTTTGTAATTGCATTACTATAGTTCAGCAAAACAATATATATAAAATCCTTTTGTAATTGCATTACTATAGCTGAGCAAAACAATATATAAAATCCTTTTGTAATTGCATTACTATAGCTCAGCAAAACAATATATAAAAATCCTTTTGTAATTGCATTACTATAGCTCAGCAAAAACATATATATAAAAATCCTTTTGTAATTGCATTACTATAGCTCAGCAAAACAATATATAAAAATCCTTTTGTAATTGCATTACTATAGTTCAGCAAAACAATATATAAAAATCCTTTTGTAATTGCATTACTATAGTTCAGCAAAACAATATATAAAAATCCTTTTGTAATTGCATTACTATAGTTCAGCAAAACAATATATAAAAATCCTTTTGTAATTGCATTACTATAGTTCAGCAAAACAATATAAAAATCCTTTTGTAATTGCATTACTATAGCTCAGCAAAACAAGAAAAGTCAGGTTTCAAGTGCCTAACATGTCTGCTATGATACAAATACAGCTCTTGTCATGAACATTTTTTTTTTTTTTTCGTTTTTCATCATTTTGCCCCCATTTGTGTTCACCAAATCACACAAGAGCTTTGAAATCGCTGAAATATGTTTTTTCAATTTTTTTTTTTTTTTTTTAACATTGTGTAGAAAAAAAAGAAGTTTTAAAAGAACAATGGTTTAATTTTCATGCCACCTCTAGCCTTGAAATAAAATAAACACTCCTTGAAAACTCGTTGAATTTTGTTCTTTGCAGTCTGTAGGAACCCTGTTAATAAAGATCAAAAACAAAAAGCAGTACATGGTGGCACTTCTACTCTCTCTTTTTTTTTCTTTGTATGTTTTCCTCATGTACAAAAAAATTCTGACCATAATAAACATATACATATAATCAGCTTTTGTTGAATCTGCATGCACTTGTTCAAGAGAACACGTTCCCTCTGAGTGAGAATTTGTTTTCACTCTTGCTGAGACTCTGACCGTATCTGCCTTGACAATTTAAAGTTATTGCAAACATTATCATGAAAGTTACTCTCAAAATAAATTTTCCTCCAAAAATGGGAAAAAAAACAGATTCGTTTCATCTCTGAACTGCTTTCAACTATATTGCACAGAAAATAGAACACTGAAGATGGCGTATCAGTCGCTATACAATTGTTCAACATGCAAATAAACAAGTAGGGTAACCCTTAATTCCATGATGAAATGATCATCATGGGAGCAAGAGTTACTTGTTTGTTGATTATTGTTCCCTGCCTCATTTAAGATTTCAAATCTGTAGCAGAAAATTAGATTTAAAAAGAAATATTTGAAATAGGAGTATTGCGTTCTTACAATTTTGTGGTTTTAACAAAAACACTGTCAACCACACTTGACAGCAACATGACTTCATCACAACAATAAAGATTCATAATCTGCATAACAAAACTTCCATCATAAGTGAACTTGAGCAAGTGGGTGAATGCCCTTACAGCACAAAACAAGACCGCTGGAGATGATTACCGCCAAGGTTTCCACACCCCACCATGTTTGAACGGGTTACCGGTGGGGTCGATGGGTGTTGTTGGTGGGGGGAACCATGGTGGCGTTGTACTGGGCCAGACGACTGAGCAACATGTCCACCTGCTCCTTGCTGAAAGGGGCAATGTTGTAGAACTCACAGGGATCGGAAGGAATGTGAAATAAACACGGCTCCCTTTCTGGCTGACAGTTGAAAGATGCATTCAAAGGTTTCTTCCCGCAGTGGACTTCAATGGGCAAGCCTTTAGCCTCTTTCGTCAGGTATGTAGGATAATGACTGGCATCTGCAAGAAATTTCATCTCCGAGCTAAACTTCAAACTGTTGCTTTTTTCCCTGAAACGCCTTCATGTTTGAGCCAAGTGAGGAGGAGGGTACCAGCCATTATCGTTATTGGAGATGTGTCCCATGACCAGCTTGTAATCCCCCATCCGAATGGCAGCAAACTGGTTGTGCAGGTCGATGTTGTGCAGGACTGACTTCTGCACTGCCGGACCCTTGGCCTTCAGCATGTCCAGCATGTCAAAGCCATCCTGGTTTTTCTGGGTGGAGGGGTTGCCTCCGGCAGCGTGGAACAGGGTGGGTAACCAGTCAGTGACGTGGAAAAAGGTTTTCTGACACGTAGCTCTGTTCCCCCAGCAGGGGGCTGTTGAGAAGTCCCACGCCACGTACCCCTCCCTCCCACATGGTGTTCTTCACCCCTCTGCAACAGTCGCCATGACAATCTGTTCGTCAAAACCTGCTTATGTAATAGAACGTACTATTCACAATAGAAAGCTTCAGATATTGGCAAAATACTGGTAATTTTTTTTTTATCACAGATCCTTTTAAAAAGACATCTGTATTAAATCTTTTGAGGATACTGCTCAATCTACTTCAGGGCTTTATCTCATGGACCAAGTCCCTACCAACCTCAACACAGAAGTATCTAAATGAAACATATAAAGGCTTAATGTGTGTGTGTGTATGTGTGAGTGTGAGTGTGTGTGTGTGTGTGCATGCGTGTGTGTGCGTGCGTGTGTGTGTGTGTGTGTGTACGCGTGTGTGTGTGCATGTGTGCTTGCAGGTGTGTGAGTGCAAGTGTGTGCGATGTTCACAATTCCTCATGTCTGTTACAGCATCCACAATCAATGTCAATGGATTACTCACTGCTAGCAACATGCCTGTTGAAAGGACTGTGTGTGTGCGAGTCATATTCTGTGCCTCTTCAGTGGCAATGCTCCCTTACCATTTACTCCGGGTCCAGTTCATAGCCATACTCTCAGTTTGTTCCTGTCACAGCCCCATCAGTGGTTATCAACTAGGATAAGTCCTAGTGTCAAATCATCATCATAAGGCAACCCCCCAGAGGAGATGCTGCACTGCTCCCAAGTCATTTCAAAATGGTGTTCAGTAGTCTTCTCATTCAACATATGATTGACAACACCGACCAAGTCCCCTTCTGCTGACAATAATTGCTTGGTTGCAGAGCCAGTGCAAGCAAGTGAACCCCTTCCACAGGATGCCACTGTGTCCATCCAAGGCAGTTGTGATGAACTTGCCAATACAGGTGAATTTATCACAAAGTCATCAAGGGCTGGACATGAAGAGGAAACTGAAACGGGCCACCACAAAAGCTGGGCATAGAGCGACACTGAATTCAAAACTTTTCTTCATGTTGGTCGATGGAAATGTTCTTAATGTTGGTTGATGGGAATGTTCTTAATGTTGGTTGATGGTAATGTTCTTGATGTTGGTGGATGGGAACGATGAAAATGATGCTGTCCAGTTCCATTCTTGTCAGAGTCTGCGTGACGTGGATGTACTCAACACTTCCTTTTATGACATCTGTCAGCTTCACACAGGCCTGGGCCTGACATATAGACACATGCTGTTCTGGTGAGAAAATTGGAGAATCTCTCTCGGAAAACCATCCTCTAAAGGGGACAAAACTGGACTGTAGGCTTCCAGTCTCCCTGTTTGAGCCCACAGTACACCCAACTCTTGGCAGGAACCATTCGGGCCAAAACATTTCCACAAATGAATGGTTCTGATTAGAATCAAACCCTGCTAAGGTTTCACTGGACACCTTTCAGAGATGCCTATTTATTTGGGCCAGCCGTGACTTAAAACAAGGTCGCAGTGTGTGTGAGGAAAAGTAATGCAGCATGTGCAGTCGCTTGCAGCCGTAACAAACTCCAGGGGAGACAAACAGAGTGGCCTGATACGGGCAAAACAAATGCAAGAGGGTTCAGTGGACAAAACTGGAGTGTAGGGTTCCAGTCTCCCTGTTTGAGGCCACAGTACACCCAACTCTTGGCAGGAACCAATCAGGCCAAAACATTTTCCACAAATAAATGGTTCTGATTAGAATCAAACCCACAACTCCCCAGCCCTAAATCTGCAATGCTAACCACTGCAGCAAGGTGGTTGGTGAAAGAATAACGAGTTATGTAATCACTTGAGCATGAATGTATGTGTCTGCATGCATGCATGCTTATAAGTGTGTGTGTGTGAGTGATGTTTCTTAAAGGTACATACATGTGTCTGTGCCCAGATGTTTGCAAGTATCTGTGTTAACATTTGCATGTGTATGTTTATCACACGGTGATCCCTGGACATTTTCACCCTGGTAATTTTGACAGATTCTGTCGTCATGACACTTGGATTTGACCAAAAAGGGAAAGAACATGCAAGGCAAAGAAGGGGTCAGGGGTGTCTTCCCTTGTATTTCAGTCTGTTTCACTCAAGGACCATGACAGGCTAGCAACACCTCATACTGTAAGAAAGTAAATTTTGGGTGCATCAAAATTTCACTTTAAAGAAAAAGCATCAAAAGCTGTCCACACCCAGCAGCATCATGAATCATGAAAACCACTGGATGACAGGTTTCTTCCAACAACTCTGGACTTCAGCTGAAGTTATTACAAAGGAAATCTTTCAATGAGGCAGGACCAGTAAACAATAAACAAGTAGGGTAACTCTTGCTCCCATGGTGAAATAAATGTCCATAACGCCAAACGAATGTTGGCTATGTCACCATATCACTAGCAGAAAAGACAAAGCACTGGATGTCTGCTTGTTAGTTCTGTGTGCTCGTGAGTCGTCACGTCTGCTAGGTGATTCAGCGTTGTGGGCGGCATTCACTTGGAGTTATGATGTGCTTTTCTTTCATCATGGCAGCAAGAGTTACCCTACTTGTTTATCGCTTGAAGTTATTACAGCAGCATTTCATACCTTAAGATGCATGTGTATGTGTTTCTGTATGCAGAATATTTCCATATTTATGGTCACTTTAGATTTTTAAAATGAAAATTAACAAAACATGCACACAACTTTTCAAGCGTTAATTTTTTTTTTTTTTCAACCAAATGCTATCCATTCCACATGTTCGTGTTTTTCCAAAGACCTTTTGCCCCTCACGTGAGTGCATATTTGTTTGTCAGCAGGGTAGCACACACAGTGAAAGGTGGGGATTTAGGAGATTATAAACAGATGTGTGGTATCGTATGTAGGGAAGGAGAGGGGAGAGAAGAAGAGGGTGGGATGGGGGTAAAGCAGCAGAAGGCTTGCACACTGGTGAGTGTGGCATCAAGGTGGAGATGTTCCAGTGTGTAGTAGTTTTACTTTGTTATAGTAAAGTGCTCTGATGTGTTTGAAAAGACTTCACTTTTATTTCGTCAACTATCAATGATCTGTTAGCCAGTTGGGCTGTAGTTTTGGAGTCCAACAGGTTTAACCATTTCAAGCATTCTGCTGACTGTGATTTTCAGATAGTTTTTCTTTTCTGCAAACTCTGGAACACATACTAATCACTTTCCCATCCACCCTTGATACTGGAATGCTGTTCTGAACCTTAATGTATTGTGGTTGATTGATGCCTTGTGAAATATCCATGTCAGGTCTGTGTTGTGATGAACTGAATCGGAAGTTGGCAGTCTTGCAATGTAAAAAAAAAAAAAAAAGAAAGTATGTGTGTAAATAAATAAACGACATATTACAGAGACAGAAGAAGACTGAAAAGAACAAAGAAACTTGTCAACAAACAATTAAACAGTAAAAGTGAAGACAGATTTCTAGCGGCTGAATCTGAAAGAGAATTACATGATGTTACCACTATGCCGGGTGAAATCGCTTCATAACTAATCCAGACACAAAAACCTGGAGAAAAAAAAAAAAACTAATGATCCATCAAAGGTAACATACAAAAAAAAAAAGCGACAATGGTACACCCACCTGCGAATATTCTCCGTCGGACATCATGTATCGTGTGTGTGAAGCGGTCAACATTATTTCTGGGACACCTGCAGAGGATCCAGTAAGTTCCAGCATGCACTGCCTGGTGAGCCAGGTACAAGAACAGAGGCTACACACACAAACACAAACACACACACACGTACGCACACACACACACCACACACACACACACACACTACACACGCATACGCACGCATGCACGCGCGCACACACACACACATGCTAAAGTAAGTCAACATAACAGAAGCAACTGGAATATAAGTTTTATAAAACAAAAATGGGCAGAACAGCAGAAAACTGGTACGCAGTCATACAATAGTTACAACTTTCAAAATTAAAATTATTCCCCCAAACAACAATAGGGGCCATACAAACTGAACAGCTCTTAATGTGTCTCTTTCTACTGCTTGCTAAAGTATGTTCATTCTAACTTACTTCAAAAGAGCAAACTTAATAAAAAGAAAATTTTAAAATACTTCCAGTATATCTGCTGTGATGAAATGTGCCAACAAGTGGTTGTTGATTCCCAATGCAAAGGTGTGCATGACCTTGGATGAATTCTGTTTTAACACCCGAGACCTGTAGCACTTGTCTTTCTACAGCATACACCTCTTTCATCATGTGTATGTGCAACAGTGGTCTTTCTTGACAGTCTGAAAATGCTACCATGGAGCTACTGATATGTCATGAGAAACTTGAGAACAGATTTTAAAAAGTGTTTATAAGGCTTCACCGAAAAACAGAGACAAACAAATCGCAAGACAAAATGCGACGAGTTTGGACCTCTTGGGTCTTCTTCAGGCCAGATACACACCAGTCACAACACTGAAAATGAACAAGCTATCACTTATCTTCATCCAACTCAGTGCAAGTTGGGCCTGCAGTCGCCACACTTTGCAACTTGGGAATGAGAGATAAGCTAGATTTGCATTCTTGTACAAATAACTTAACTTAAACTGCTGTACAATCAAAGCAAATAGTAGTAATGCTTAATTTTGATTCAAAGCATCCATTCCCCTTTCCTCTGTTACCCCCACCCCCCACCCCCCCCCCCCTGAACCCACACCCTTCCCATCAGAAAATGATGTCAGACTGACCAGTAAAATCAAACATCTTTAACCCTTTCAGCTAAGAACCTTGCTGCAGAAATGATCTT
This sequence comes from Conus betulinus, assembly GCA_016801955.1. Classification (NCBI taxonomy): domain Eukaryota; kingdom Metazoa; phylum Mollusca; class Gastropoda; order Neogastropoda; family Conidae; genus Conus; species Conus betulinus. Next base: position 28,038 of record JADBJO010013185.1, read on the forward strand.
TCTTCCAACAAGAAAAACACCTCCCATCAGAAAATGATGTCTGACTGACCAATAAAATCAAACATCTTTAACTCTTTGTGCACAGAAACCTTGCTACAGGAATGTTCTTTCTTCACAACATGAAAAAACCGCTCGACACCTCTGATGGATCATGAGAGGAGATGATGCCGACAGCTTCCCGGGTGTACATTTCCGTGGAGAAGTTGCCGTTCAGGTCCCACAAGGTCTCCCCGTTTCTGTGTATGTCCAAGCCGTAGAATCCGCTCTGCACACAGCCGTCTGGTTTGACTGTCACCTTCAGTTCTCATGCTCCTTAGTGTGTAATGGAACATGCACATGCATGCATGTATGTGCGTGCACACACACACAAACACACACATACACACACACACAAACACACACATACACACACACACACACACACACATGCACACACAAAATTCTTCCTCCCTTTTTTCTTTTCCCCCCATCATCCCTACCCTCCATCCCCAGCTCTGTGGGCAAAAGGCAGGAAATCAGGGAACGAACAGCACCTGCTACGACTTGGCAGGACAGCAAATAGTTCCTGGTGTAAACATGGTGAGAGAACATTTGTAAACAAATCTGGTTGAAACGAACGAAGGAAAAGTTTCAGAGCATCTCACTTTTGATGTGTTCAGTGACGTGTCTGCCAGAGAGTTCTGGCCTCTGAAGGTCAAGGCTGGCAAGTCTGATTGGTCAGTTATGATCCGCACTTTCTGATCAAATCATGGCTGAAAATGGGTAATGGCAGTGTTTCGATCATCGGAGAAACACATGCACAAATATTGACAACTGGGTTTATGAAAAAAAAAAAAAATTTTTTTCAAGGTTTTTGAATAACTGGTAAACCCACTGTTTTGGTAAGTACACACACACACACACACACACACACACACCACACAGATATATGTATACATACATACAGTCTAAGTTACACCTCTTCCTTCAGAACTTTTGTGTTCTTGTACCTGAAGGTATTAACGTTTCTAGATAAAACACTAACTAAATTCCAATGCTAAACCTTAAAAAACACATTTTCATGTCATCTTGAAAACAAAAATCTGAAATACAAAATTTCTTCATGCAAGCACAGCTGCACACACACACACACAGAACCAATGTTAACACTTCGACGACTGACTTCAACCCAATTCATCAGATTCTGTACTGCATGTTGGACACTGCTGACACTCACATCCTGGGCCTCGTGGTCAAAGTAGTCCTCATGCCCTGTGTAGTAGCCAAAGTGAGTCTCGAAACCTTGATTGGTCGGCAGGTACGGCTCAGCAAAGAAACCCAAATGCCACTGAAATGACAGATTGTGAGTACATGTGACTTTCTTGTCTGTGTCTGTTTGAATTACCTTTGTCTCCTGCATGTAATTCTTTGTGCGTGTTTAAATGCATTACGTCTGTGTCTGTGTATGCAGACCTGTGTGTGTTTGTGTATATGTGTCTGTGTGTGTATGTGTGTGAGTGTGTGTGTGTGTGTGTGTGTGTGTGTGTGTGTGTGCACTTCTATGTTTGTATATGTGTGTTTGTATGTGACTGCTATGTGTGTCTGGATGTATGTTTGTGTTCTGTATGTGTGTCTGCACATGTGTGTTTGAGTACGAGTGCCTGTGTGTGTGTGTCTGCATACATGTTTGCAAGTATGTTTGGGTGTATATGCATGTGTGTGCAGGCGAGTGTGCATGAAACAACACAGACCTCATGGTCTTCCTTAACGTCTTTTTCCGTTCCCTCTATCATTCTTTTTTTCATCCTGTGTGAAGACATCAGGCAATATTGTAAATGACGCAAATGTAAATAACAATTTAAATCCTGATTGAAGCCATCTGCACTCCGATTCCATGTAAAAAACAAACAATTCCTTTCCCATTCTTCTCTCTTCTTTTGTGTGTGTCTGTGTCTGTGTGTGTGTGTGTGTGTGTGTGTGTGTGTGTGTAAAAAACTTCAAAAGAAACAAAAACGCAAATTACACAGAGAAAAGAAGTACAAGTCCACTGATATCAGTATGCATGTAGGTATCGTCTTTTCTTTACCTCATAATTTATTCGGCATCAACTACACATGCAATTTCTCTTTTCTATTTTTTTTCCAAAGGATTATTGAATCCTGACTGAAGCCATGTGAAGATGAGCAGGAAGAGTTTGACCTTCACCTTTCCCACAATGTGTCGTCTGTATCCCAAGGTCTGCAGATGCCGTTCCATGGTGGTCTCGTTCAGGGGTAACCCATAGGGCGTGGCACCTTCTATCACACCCACCTGCATACCTGAGACACACGTTGCATTCCCTGCATGCATATCATGGGCACGCATGAACAGAACAAATGCAGCAGCCAGCCCTCTGCAGTTGAAACTCAGGAACCACAGGATGAAGGGGGAGGGGGGAGGGGTGATGAGGGGGCAGTTTGGCTTTGGACTGGAAGCAGCTCTAACCCCCCTTGTTTTTCAGTTGGCAAACGTGGGGTTTAAAAAGGACATGCGCTTTACATCTAATTGCCAGCATCCATATCACATGACTTGGGCTTTATTCCGCAATATTGTATTGTCCCCTTTCAAGAATGACCCCCTTAAACCCTTACGTTTTTTTCTTTGACAAAATTTTGAAATTCTTGACTTCTTTAAAACTAAATTCAAGATTTCAGGAATAAATTTTAATAAAGCAAACTCCAGAAAAGTTCCGGAAGCTTGGCAGCCATGGAAGAAGAAACTGTTAAGTACCAGAGTACACTTTAACATGCAGACAAACTTGTGCGCACACACATGCGCACACACACACACACACACACACACACACACACACACACACACACACAAGGACATGTGCACACATCATCCCTATGTCCGTCATGGCACTTAACCCCCCTTTCACGGGATGACAATATGTCAAAATAAAATATGTCATATTCTATTATCCTTGCCTTTTTCTGACCTTTATCAGACTTTGCTTTTTGACTGAACACTGCCAAAATGCGAGTGTCTCTTGACTTGTACATTTCACAGCGGCTTTGCCTTCAGCGAGTATGAATCATGGAAGACATGCATCGTGGGAAATGGGTGAAGACACGGTGGAATCTTTCGTGAACTATTTGGGTAATGAGACATCTGCTTCATCAGAATGTATAGTCAAACACTGCGTCCAGTGGGTATAGTGCACAGATCCTGTAGAACCTGTGTTATTTAGAGTGTGTGTACTTCAATCATGTAATTGATCATTTTTTTTTCTTACACTCAGAAAAAGACAAATGGATGACAAAAAGGTAATTACATCTTTCACAATCACTTTGTCATTGAAATTTTGTTTAAAATGTTCATGAGACATCATGGTTTTAGGGAGCCTCTAGCTTTTCCTGGAAGCATGGAGAGAAAAAAAAATAAAGAATTAATTCAATTCACTTTTTGTGTTGTGCCATGTGTAGGTAACAGCCAGGCAGCTGTTCCTGATGGCTGTGTTGTATGTATGTGACAACAGACTGAATACAAATTCTCCAGTTTTTCCCCTTTCTACTGATTAATGGATACAAACACATTGCCTATTTAGTTGTCAGCTAAAGGAACTGCTGTTTGTTTTTCATAATAGACAAGCCATTTTTTGATGAAAAAAAAAAAGCCAAGAATAAGAATTGTTACACATTTTCATGCCAGCATTATAATAATGGAGAAGCCATTTTTTGATGAAAAAAAAAAGCCAAGAATCAGAATTGTTACACATTTTCATGCCAAGCAGTCAACATGTCCTGTTTCTCATAATGTCACAACAGAGCCTTTGGTATTGGCTAAATGGCATTTAAAAGTACACTTTACCTTTTCCACTGATACACAACATGCTTTTACATTTGCATAAAGAGGCATCAGATAAAATCTAAGAAAATGATCCATTGCTAAGAGAAATAAGTTGTTACACAGCATCTGTCTTGAAGAATTAAGTTCTGATGGTTAACAGACTGCAAGGCCCAATCTACACTGGCCAAAAAAAAAAAAATAAATAAATAAATAAAAAACTGGAATATGTCATTGGGGAGAGTGGGAGGATCAGTGACGATGATGATGATGATGATGATGATGACGACGATGATGCTGATCCACGGGGATGATCAAGTCAGAAGACAGCTCTATGGAGTTGCAGACCGACCTGACATGACATGGCCATACAGCTGCTGCCTGAAAGCACTAGCTGCAATCAGCTGTGCATCACTGCATGCTTGCTCTCTGTATTATTGTCTGTCTGACAGACTTGCCCCATCTATAACTACATGTGAGTTGAAACAGTTTCATACTTATACAGCATGAGTAGAACAAAATGCAAGAGATCTGCTCCACTTACCACTGTGCCTTTTTTTTTCTCTTACTGCTCAAGAAAGATGTAAATGTACTGGGCAAAATGTCAGACAGATGATCACTAACCAACTACAATGTATACCATTTATACATGTACACAACCAGGACCATCCATTTTTATGACTGATATTTCATACCCAGAAGAGAGAGAGAGATTAGGTGGGGAGAAAAGGGGGGCAGGGTTAGGTGCCAATCATTGTGATGACATACCAAGTCGGAGTCAAAGACAACTAGGCTTACATAGCAGGTTAATGCTGCATCCCAAAGAATCGGTAAGGTTCCAATAACACATCACCAATAAGTCTGTGACTTGGTTGCAAAAGGAAGGCAGAAAGACATGATACTTCCACCAAAATGTCACGATTTCGCACTTTTAATTCTTCATAATTATGTCAGGCCTACTACTGCTAGCCTGTGTTTGTGTTGTTTGTTACTGCAATTAGGCAAACACTGTGATATTCGGAAGACACACAGATAACAAAAAAAAAAGACTTCAGGTCACTGAGATGTATAAATCTGTTGTGGTGGAAAATTTGCAAACTAAAAATACCAGAACATCTGTGAATATGCCCATGTCCATAAATCTTACTTTGCATCGTATTTTGTGGTTTAAATAGTACTTGCCTTTTGGCTACTACTGTGTAAGATAGAGTCCAATTTGTGCAGTGTTAACAGATTTTGCCAGATGTACCCAGTATAAACTCAATTTGTACAGTGTAGCATATTTGGGCAGATGTACCCAGTATTCACTCAATTTGGACAGTGTAACAGATTTAGGCAGATGTACCCAGTATTCGCTCATTTTTGTACAGTGTAGCATATATATTTAGGCAGATGTACCCAGTATTCACTCAATTTGTACAGTATTAACATATTTTGGCAGATGTTCCCAGTATTCACTCAATTTGTACACTGTTAACAGATTTTTGGCAGATGTTCCCAGTATTCACTCAATTTGTACAGTGTAACATATTTGGCCAGATGTACCCAGTATTCACACAACTTGTACAGTGTGGCCTATTTGGATAGATATACCCAGTATTCACTCAATTTATACAGTGTCACAGATTTAGGCACATGTAGCCAGTATTCTCTCAATCTGTACAGTGTAACATATTTAGGCAGATGTACCCAGTATTCACTCAATTTGTACAGTGTTAACAGAACAGATTTAGGCAGATGTACCCAGTATTCACGAGCTAATGTGTATGATATAATAAGATGTAAGTAAAAAAAAAATGTGCAGCACTGACCCATGTGTATGGGGTGTCTTCCAGTCATCACGGCACTGTGGGTGGGAGAGCAGATGGGAGACACATAATAGTTGTTGAGGATGATACCACTGTAGGCGAGAGCATCGATGTTGGGCGTGCTGATTTCTGAGCCATGGAATCCCACGTCTCCCCATCCCTGCCATGCACAGAGGAACATGGTTTGTGACAGATATACCGATTTCTGGAAATTGTCACCTTCTCTGAATCGATCCCAATAAATTATTATCAGTGCATGCGTTGCTACAGGTTACTGAAGGTAAGTTATTGCTGGGAAAAAAAAAAAAAAAGCTCAACACCTTGTGCTGAGAATTTTTTTTTTCCTTCCAGCTGATCATCTACTCTCATTTTGTTCTGAAGCGTTTTCCCTACACTCAAGAGAAGTTTGTTTATATACCCAGCACTTTAACACTCACACACACGCACTCTACCTTACCTAGTCAGTCCAGGCTCTGGCTTGGGGGTTTCGTCAGGATTCTTTCCCAAGCCCTTCACTGGCATGAACTACCAAGTAAGGTCTGTCACACACAGTCACTGTCTTTCTGTCAGTGTCCAGCAGTAGTACTGTCAAAGCCATCCTAGCCGTTGTAAACGTCTACGGCTGTACTGTCGCAGTGCTAGGGCAAAACTGTCTCCTATGAACTGGAGGCCCTAGCATCGGTCTGTCACTAGTGTTACTGTAGTACAACGTAGCTCCCTAGCTAACTACAAGTTAGCTAGTCCCGCTCCCCTCAAGGCCAAGTGTCGAACTCCCTAGCTAACTACAAGTTAGCTAGTCCGCTCTCTTCAAGGCCCAGCGTCGCAATCCCTAAACTAACAAGTTAGCCCGACTGCTCTCTTCAAGCTCCCGTGTCGTACTGCCGGAGTTCGTCTGCTTGTTTACCTGACTGTCAGTGAACACTTCTCACGCGAGGTGCACTTCCGCTGAGCTCGCCTATGAGCGCAGAAACCGTGCGTCACTACAGTCTGTTCAACTTTTCTGTATCAACAGAAAGCGTTTAGTATATCACCTCAGTCATGTGAGCAGGCAGCCACTGCTAAATTCTGTCACCATGCTTTAAGTCATGGTAATAAAACTTTGCATGCTCGGGGTAATGTTTTTTTTTCTTTTCTTTTTTTCGAATTAGTTTACATTCTTATATCAAAGGCACAGAAACACGTAAGGATGACGCATTCTAATAACTTCCTCTTCTTAACATCCGTGGATAGGATTCCCACATATAGGTAGAGTAGTTTCCCTTGAAGTATCTTTTCATGAAAATGCGTCAAAACTTCGGCTGGCTCTTACTCCTTCCCCACACACCCAAAATACATACTCTCTCTCTCTCTCTCTCTCTCTCTCTCTCTCTCTCTCTCTCTCTCTCTCTCTCTTAGCGGGGCAAGGGCCGGATGAAAAAAACATGTGTTTGCTTATCTGTTACCCTTGGAAATAAAGATTATCATCATCATCATCATCATCATCATCATCATCTCTCTCTCTCTCTCTCTCTCTCTCTCTCTCTCTCTCTCTCTCTCTCTCTGTGTGTGTGTGTGTGTGTGTGTGTGTGTGTGTGTGTGTGTGCGCGCGCGCGCGTGTGTGTGTGTGTGTGTGTGTGTGTGTGTGTGTGTGTGTGTGTGTGTGTGTGTGTGTGTGTGTGTGTTGTTCCTCAGTTTAACGTCTTCTCACTAAAAGTGATATCAGACGATACGCGCGCGCGCGCGCGCGCGCGCGCGCGCGCGCGCGCGCGCGCGTGTGTGTGTGTGTGTGTGTGTGTGTGTGTGTGTGTGTGTGTGTGTGTGTGTGTGTGTGTGTGTGTGTTGTTCCTCAGTTTAACGTCTTCTCACTAAAAGTGATATCAGACGATACGCGTGTGTGTGTGTGTGTGTGTGTGTGTGTGTGTGTGTGTGTGTGTGTGTGTGTGTGTGTGTGTGTGTGTGTGTGTGTGTGTGTGTGTGTGTGTGTGTGTTGTGTGTGTGTGTGTGTGAGTTTGTGCGTGTGTGAATGGGTTTCTGGGCAGCCAACGTTTGAAACGGCGAAACTGCCGCACTTACATGAAAGGGTCTCAGTGTGTTTACACACACACACACACACACACACACACACACACACACTGCAACTGAGAGCTGTTTTCATGAGGCTGTATGCAGACGTTCCTACAACCCCCCTAGCTCCAATTTCTGCTGTGAGGACTTTGACCTGATAGCCTTCTCTCCTCAGGCTGTTTGCCAGATCAGCATACTTTTCAGTCTTGTAAATTTGAGCTGCCTCCATTCTGTTCTCATATGGCACCGTGAGCTCGATCATGATCAGCTGCTTGGTTGACTGAGAGTGGACTACTATGTCTGGTCTCATGTCACTCTTGCTGATGATCTCTGGGTGACTCTTCCATTCTGGGAGGTCTGCAGTGCACTCCCAGTCATCTGCCCCGTCCAGCAGACTCTGCCTGCATGCTCCGAGTGGCACTGTTGTTCTTGGCCATGATTCGCTGCCTCCTGCCGTGAAGATGTTACGGGTGCTTTTGGAGTCCTGATTTTCCCTTTTGTGGTGTTGGTACTAGCCCAGACTACTGTACAATCTCTTTGAGCACTTGGTTGTGCCTCCATGTGTACCTTCCTTGAGCCAGGGCTACTTTACATGAGCTTAGGACATGCTCCACTGTTTTGTTTTTCATGGCAGAGGGGGCATGAAGGATCGTCTGTTTTTTTTCCCCACTTCACCAGGTTTGCATTTGAGGGCAGAAGGTCATATGCAGATCTGAGAATGAAGCTGATCCTGAGAGGGGCCATGTGCCAAATGTCATTCCAAGTGAGACTTCGTTTGGAGTGCATTCTCCCACGTTGTCCATTGCCCTTGCTGCTCTGCTGGACTGCTTTTTGGAGTCTTTTTTGGTCTTCTTCTTTTCTCATCTCCTGAATCATCATGTCTCTTTTGGCTTTTCCTTTGGCCTTTGACCACCATTCAGTTTTGGTCACCCCCAGTCCTTGTCTGTTGGTCTGTGTGTGTCCTGTTATTTCTCTGATCTTGAGACTTTCTTTGCACAATCCATCGCCTCTTGAACTTTCCATTTTCTGCCTGTCTTCAGCTGGGGCTTGATTGCTGCTACTACCTTGTCTCCTGAGTCCTCCAGCATGCTTTGAAGTCTGATCTTCCCTGCTTTGTATTCCTCCAGGATGGATTTCAGTGGTAGTTTCAGCTTTGCTTGGCGACAGTACAGCGCTATGTCAGTCAGACAGGGTGGGACACCAAGCCATTTCCTTGTGAACTTGTTGATTTTGGATTCCATTGCCTCCACTATGCTGGTGCAGATGTCGTATATCATCAGAGGCCATAGAGCTTTGGTATCAGCATGAACTGCAGACACCAGACCTTGTATTTGCTAGGGAGCCCACACTGGTCAATGGTCTCCAGCCTTCTTCCGACATCTGTTTGGTTTCTTTGCTCTTTTTGTGTGTCTTTCAGTGTATCATCATACCATCTTCCAAGGCTCTTGACTGGCTCTTCTGTAACTGTTGGAATGGCCTGGTTGCAACACTGAAGACCACAGATTCGGCACTTTTTCTTTCCTCAGTGAGAGACTCCGTGATTTCTTTGGCTTGAACTTCATTCTGGATGAGGCAACTATTGCCATCAGCCTCTCCAGCACATGACGTGTCTCGTCTTCTCTGGATGAAATCACTGTAGTATCATCCATGAAGGCCTTGAGAGGGGCATCTTGTATCCATCGCCAAGGTCTGTTTTTTCTTGCGTTGCTTGTTGCTGCTTTCAAGATGACTTCCATTGCCAACACTAACAGTATTGGGGAAATTGCACAGCCCATTATATATATATATATATATATATATATATATATGATCAGGAATTTCCCTAATTTGACCATCATATTCGATTTCGGAGTTTGTTGATAAAAAATTGCAGATTTTTTTAAACAACAACAAAAACAACAACAACAACAACAACAACAACAAAAACAACAACAACAAAGAAAAAAAACAAAAAAAAAAAAAAAAAAAAAAGAAGAAAAAAAAAAAGAAAGAAAATGAAAGAGGGGTGGGGATTTAGGGATCAGTCCTAGGAGAGTCTGACAAAGTATTTACCGATCGATGTCTATGTGAGAGAGGTTAGAAAGAGTTTTTTTCCCCTTTTTGAAAAGGCTAGAAGCAAGTGGAAACAGGCCACAAGTCTTGGTGATAAATTCACTGTGATTGATCATGACGAGCTTGTACACATGAAATTTTTGTGTCAGCCAGCTGATTACTTGTATGAAGATAAAACATAGTTGAAGGAAACACACACTAGGGTAACGCCGTCTGTCTGTCTGTCTGTCTGTCTGTGAACAAAAATGTGTGCCGCATGGACCGATCGTTCTGAAAATTGACGCAGTGTTTCCGGACATACCAAGGATGATGCCCGACGCTTTAGTCTCTACTTCCGGTCTTTTGTTGACTCTGACTACTTCCGGTCAGGATGTTATGTTTCGTTTTGAGATGATAATTTAAGAACGGTTTGACCTACATTTACCAAATTTGGTGAGGTGAGACACAATGAAAAGGGACATGTCATATTCTAGGTCAAGGTCAAGGTCACGAACCAAGGTCACGAAGTTCACACATTTTTACCGAAAACCATCGGGCAGCAGTAACTTGAGAATGGCTTGACCTAGAATCACAAAATTTGGAATGGTGACACATACCCATAATGCGCTAGTCATGTTAAAATATTATGGTCATCAATATCAATAGCTTCAACATCATCCTCATCAGCCTAGCCACTATCTCCAACACACCTGTAAACTATTGTTATTATCCTGTCTGTTTCTTCTTCATTTTTACAATTGTGTCTAGTCTAATCTTGTTCGCTTTGGCCAGGAGGTGGTTTTAGCGTTTCTTTTTCTCTTGAGTTGTCCAGGCTTTTTTCCCTTGTGAGTAGGGGCAAAAGCAACTTTTGCCCCACTGTTGACCGGGTCACTTTTTTTGTCAACGTTCTTCAGCATTCATTTGCTGAAGCGTTTGGCCTTGAAAGCTTTTGACTTCTGGAGCCATAGATCTCGTCTAACTTCAAATGCTTTGAAGCTATTTACAAGCTCACATTCTCCTGTGCCATGATTGCTCTTCTGACCTCACTGAACGGAGATTCAACAACATCATGCAGTTTCTGAATGAGAGGTACCAGCTTCAAGGTTTTCCAGTCCACAGCTTGCTTGAGAACGTGGTTTATGCTCTCAGCATTGTTGTTTGTCCACACTGGATTGGGCAAACTGAGTGTGGGGTGCTACATAGCTTTCACGTTCTCAGCAAGCTGGGCAGTAATCCGATGTAAATGCTTCTTCACTTGAGTCGGCATCATCTCACCCAGAAAGTGCATGTTGTCAGGAAACTCAGCTGAGTCAGTGGATGCAGATGAAATTCCACTTTCACCAAAAATATCTTTCATGAGTGTGTTTCTGTCTGTTTTTTGACATTCCAACTTTGTCTGAAAGCATGTTTTTTTTTTTTCAAATTCCTCTTTATGTGCTGTGAGCAAGTCAAGGTCAGAGATTCAGGAAAAGCTCTCTTGATTGCCTGTGTCAGTGATTTCTCATCATCACTTCTGAGTACAAGCGTTTTGTTTCCAAATGACAGCTGACCAGCAATGTGATGAAAGAACTGAAAGTACGTATTACTGTCACTCGCTCGCTCCGTGAAGGTCTATGGGACCAATGAAAACGGGATGATCCCCACTATCCTTCCTTTTCATTGCTAAGTTTTTTATAGACGGTGACAGTTACATACAAATGAGATAGATTGAATGTCTTGTCTATCCCAAGCACAGTGACTCGACGGTCGTGGGGGGGGGGGGGGGGGGGGGGGGGGGGGGGGGGGGGGGGGGGGGGCACAAAAAATCTCTTAAGATCAGCCATTTGATCGTTTGTGTACAAAATGATGCTAGGCACCTTGCCTTGTGGTCGCACAATCAATTTAATGAAGGGCGGTGACACTTGCATCCCTTCCACTGATGCCAACTGATCTGCAAATTGGCATTTGCACCAGTATGCTTTTGCTTAGTTCTGCCTTTTCCATTGCAAAGCTGTCGCTTGTTTCTGGCTCCACTGAGTATGTCACTCTGGGCATACACCTCCATACCGCTCTGTGACTGCAATTGTTTCTTTCCTCTTTCCATTTCTAAGGGGGGGGGGGGGGGGGGGGGGGGGGGGGGGCATGCGCATGTATGCACCTGGGGAACCCGTGGTCGTTATGCCACGGCAGATCGGAAGGGGGCACATACTCTTGTATTCGTGGCAAGCAATTTTTGCTAATGAGCCAGATGTGGATTCCATCCACGAAACTCGCTTTTCGTATGAGGGGACTGCT
>JADBJO010013186.1:0-15000 GCA_016801955.1 Conus betulinus
AACATTTGAAGAAGTATGTTGAGCAATACGAATGTTGCCATCGCCATCATTAAATGGCTATTGTCCTAGGTCAAAAATTATGTCCACTACAATATTATCATGAGATTTGTCCTCACGTACGTACGGGATATCAAAGTGTGAAAACAGCAAATGTAACATTGTTAACAGCTACCAGTGCGATGAGGTTGTACCCCTCTCCTACTCCTGTCTTCCAGGTGAACCTATGACGATGTGGTTCTGTCGATTGATTTGTCTGCAAGTCCAACAGACCACTCAAAGAAATTTTGAGACTTTCAGGATGTTTGACAGATACCCCAGGTAAAGTGAATGGAAACTCTGAAGCCCCATAGTAATTCAGTTACACTACTGAAATACCAGTGCAAACCAGACCATATCCCCTCCCCGTTTGCAAAAAAAAAGAGGTTGTCGAGAGAGAAACCCAAAGTAATGCTGGATTTAAAGGTCATAGAACTTTCTACATCTCCCGTACAGCTCACCAGTTTGTATTGGTGGACAAACCTGATGGCTCGGTGCGGTTTTGCATCGATTACAGGAAATTAAACAAGATCACTGTGTTCGATGCAGAGCCCATCCCAGACATTGAAGAACTTCTGCTGTGTCAGCTCTCAGAAGGAAATTATTTTGTAAAAGTAGACTTAACTAAAGGGTACCGGCATATCTCAATGGCTGAAGCTGACAAGGAAAAGACAGCATTTCAAACACCTTTTGGACTTTTCCAATGGACGAAAATTCCATTCGGCTTGCAAAATGCCCCAGATTCTTTTGCCAGGAATGATGCGAGCCCTGAAAACTCCATGATGTGGTGCAGTCACTTTTTGACGATGTTTCTTGGCTGCAAGTCATGGAGTGACCTCCTTTCTAACTTAAGAGCTTTTTTTTTTTGTTTTCCAAACTCCGAAGTTTTTGGTCTAACTGCGAGACCATCCAAAATTCGTGCCAGTTTTCAAACTCTCGAGGTTTTGGGTCACACTATTTCAGTGGGGAAAATGATGCCAGAAGGAAGGGAAGTGGAAAAGATTTTTATCCTTACACAAACCCACTACAAAGAAAACAGATCAGGTTACTCATCGGATTTTGTCTTACTATAGACGATATGTACCCCACTTTGCATCCCTGATGGCCCCTTTGACTGAATTGACGAAAGGGACGAAGAACAAAAGTATTGTGTGGTCTGATGAGTGCCAGAAGGCTTTAGAGTGTGTTCAGAACACCCTCAACTCATTTCCTTTTCTTTTGTTACCTTCCCTCTCAGAAAGACTTTTTTTTGAGAGCCGATGCCAGTTCCCAAAGGAATTGGAGCAGTCCTTTTGCAGGAAAAAAAAAAATTACTTTGTTACAGTTCCGTACAACGCCAGTAAAACGTTCTCAAAGACACAAGAGAAATACTCCACTTTTTGAGAGAGAGAGTGCTTGGCTATTGTATGGCATGTGAGAACTTCGCCAGGTATTCTTGACTGGAAGAAGGTTTCGGTAACAGACCGACCACAGGCCAATGACGTTCCCTGCAATCGTCAAAAACTAAGAACAACAGATTGTTAAGGTGGTCTTTGGCATTGCAGGAATTCAAAATTTACCATCGAACCAGTGCCTGGAACACAAAAATGTCATGGCAGATTTGTTGTCACGGGGGGGGGGGTGGTATGAATATTCATGGACAAATGTAACTGTCTTCAAAGGGAAGGACTATTCCTGCTGTCTTGTCTTTCTTTATGATTACAGTGTGTTCACATTTGACAGTGAATTGTTTGCTACTTCCTATATTTAAATCAAGTGGTATTGATGCTAATTTGCTTATTGAAGTGACCATATGTTTTACAAGCACAAACTACGTGGTGTTGATGTATTACACATCTATTCGTTGCTTTTATATTCCTTTGTAAACATGAAAAATCACTTGGTACTGTTTTATGTTAACTTGCATGTGAAGGTAAACAAATAAAAACATAGCTTTTTCCCCCACATGACACACACACCACACACACACACACACACACACACACACACACACACACACACACACATCCATCTATACATATATATATATGTTTGTGTGTGTGTGTGTGTGTGTGTGTGTGTGTGTGTGTGTGACAAACATGACTGTATGCATTGGTTAAGGACTTATTTGCTTGTCTTCACACACACACACACACACACACACACATACACACACACACATATATATATATATATATATATATATATATATAGATATATATATATGTTGTGGTGTGTGTGTGGTGTGTGTGTGTGTGACAAGCAAATACGTCTTTACAAAATGCATACAGTCATATTTTGATTGTGTGTGACACAAGCCTATTGTTTTCATTAGTCGATTGTCAACAATGGAAAATATGTCCTGACCTTTCAATGGACTATAACATTACATGTAGGAAAAAAAAACTATGTTCATTTTGTTTACATGTCTTTTGAGAAACATTTACACTTGGGAATGTTCTCATTTTCATGAGGGTTTTTGAAACATATGGTGTGAGACAAAGATAAAGGAAAAAAATATGTGCTTCACATCTTAACATATAAACACAATTTTTTACTTTGAATTGTCAATATCCCTAATTGTTTTGTCCATGTAATTTGCGAAATGTAATTTGTGACCATGTGGGTGAATTATGACATTTATTTTTTTTTTTAGAAAGACTGAACTTTTAAAACACGGTATTTATGGGTGGATAATGATGGTTGATTCTATACTTTGATGAGTAATCTGGGTGAATCATGTGTGACTGGATACACATTTTGTGATTCATAACTGAAGATTGTGTGTTTTAAGTGAAATTGTATATCCTTAAATTATTTTTTTTTTCTATGGGACATTTTTTCACCCCCAGGATGAGGGGTGTCATGTGACGTAGCCTCACATCAAGGCATGTGACGCTCCATAACATGTAGTCTAGTGTTATGATTCATTTCCCCCATGCTACAACTTAAAAGGAAGAATATTCATGTGGTTTGACTAGTGTAGCGGGCATCCCCAACATAATTGTGAGGATCACTCAGTGAAAATAAACAATGGTGGTCATTGGGTGTAAGTGACCACTGAGAGATAGTTTAATAAGGGCTGGTAAGGTGCTGGTCATGTGTTTTGAACACTGAGTACGCACGCTCACTAGGAGACAGTAGGAAAGAATTAGTTTTAGCCCAGCAGATGGCCTAAAGACTCGAACCTGTCAGGACGTTGGTCAAGGGGTCCTCACCGCTGACCAGTCATTACCAGGTGAGCTATAGATAGTTGGGGTAGGCTACAGGGTAAAACCTAAAGAAAGAGAAAAAAAGAATTCATGTGTGTGTGTGTGTGTGTGTGTGTGTGTGTGTGTGTTTGTTTTGAGGTATCAGTTGTCGGATAAATGGAGCACCTAAGGCGGCGAGGTTTTTTGTTTTGTGTGTCTGTGTGTCAAACAACTTACACTCCGGCGACCTGGGCACGAACTAAACAAGGACACAAATATAGAGGAGAAATAACAATTGGGTCACCATGACAGCAGGGCTTGAAGAATTAGAGAATGTGGTACTTTTTCTCCTGATCAATGAGGACAAGTATGATAAGGTTCTATGGAGTTTCGGTCCTGTCTAAAACTGTATGGCAGGACTGGTATCTACGCTTGATTTTGTTTTATTTCAAGGCAGCACCAGGTGCGAGATGAACAGAGACCTGCAGTCTTCGTAAGAAATTGGGACAACGCTCAGAGACGCATCCGTTAAGAGCATGAAATTCCAGTGCTTTTAGTCTTCCTCGATGAGTCCATAGCAAACTCAAATATGTATCACCTATGTATCAGAGGTGGTTGGGGCAGAGAAATCAGGTAGATAAATGCCCTTGATGGGAATCAAACTGACCAACTCCCATCTGGGATATAGTGATGCCAGCCCTCGTCCCTCAATGGCATTAAGTTACAGGTATGTTTACGTAAATTTAGTTTTATGATCCACATCACCACACAATATTTAGCAACAAAAGCTGCTTTTTTTCCTTTTACACTTGATATCGGCCACACACACACACACACACACACGTGCAGCATCTGACAGTGGACTCGCTTAACAAATAGCATGAAAAAAATTGTGTATGAGAATTATGGAATCGCACGATGAGGTCTCCGCCTCCTCCTCCTCCTCCTCCTCCTCCTCCTTCTCCTCCTCCTCCTTCTCCTTCTCCGCCTCCTCCGCCTCCGCCTCCTCCTCCTCCTCTCCCTCCTCCTCCTCCTCCTCCTCCTCCTCCTCTTCTTCGTCTTCGTCTTCTTCTTCTTCTTCTTCTTCTTCTTCTCGTTTTTCTTTTTTTTTGATACTCATTACTCCATCTCATTGGGGTCTACAATGAGACTAATATATGAAATACTTATCAAGCCAAAATAATATATAGGCAATGACGGAGAGAGAAAAAGAGAGTGAGAGAGAGAGTGAGAGACAGACAGACAGAGACAGAGCCAGAGATAGAGGGAGGAAGGGAGGGAGGGAGAGAGAGAGAGAGAGGACAGACAGACAGACAGACAGACAGACAGACAGATAGACAGACAGACAGAGACAGACAGAGACAGACAGAGACAGAGACAGAGAGCCAGAGAGACAGAGAAGAGAACAGACAAACAGACACAACAGAGACAGAGACAGAGAGAGTGTATTCAGAGGATTCAGAGTAACAGCGCTTTTCATACACAGCCAAACGGAAGTACATACAAATGAATTATGCAAAGAAGACAAATATGGCATAAGTAAAGTAGATCTAGGAGAGAGGACAGATTTTATTCAATTCAATTCAATTCAGTCACTTCATTGTCCATCTGAATTTTTTTTTTCTTTTTTTTTTTTTTTTTTTTTGCTGCACATCATTTCACAGGTACATAAGACATTACAAAGAGACATTATTAATCGTGACTAGAGAAGTCTGTGTTAGTATATGTATTTGTATGTACATCAACACACACATCTCTCCCATCCCCCACGCCCACCCCACACCTGCATACACACACACACACACACACACACACACACACACACACACACACACACACACACGCATACCCACATGAAATAAACATTAATCCATAAGACATAAAACATTACATAAATTATTTTTAAAAAGCCAATACATAAAACACAAACTCACCCGCACCAGCGCCCAAACACTAAAACACACACATGCGTATACCCACACCCACACCCACCCACCCACCCACACACACACACACACACACGCACACACACACGCACACACAAACACACACACACACACACACACACACACACACACACACACACCACGCACGCACGCACGCACGCACGCACGCACGCAGTCATAGTCACAGTAAAAGCATAATATTGCAGACTGAATTGTTCATGTCTGAAAGATAAGGGTCATAGCAGTCAATCACAGGCTTTAGAGTTTAAAATGCTAATGGCACTTGGTATAAATGACTTCTTGAAGACATTCTTCTGTGCTCTGGGCATTCTGTAGCGTCTTCCTGATGGAAGTTTTTTTTTTCAAAGTGGCAGTGGAGTGGTGAATCTGAGGGATCAGAGGTAATATTCACAGATTTTCTGATTACAGAAACAGTAAAGACTTCTCTGAGAGCAGACTGCTTTTTCCCTATAACCTTACTTGCCCTGATTGACAATTCTGGCGAGCTTTGCACGATTTTTCTCTGAAAGATTGACCACTATGTCTGCAACGCCCGTGGCTTCTCCACATCCAGTTTCCTCCCAGAGTGTCACCACCACCGTGACCGGCACAGAGGCAGTGACTTCACTGCCAGGGTCTGTGCGGCCACTGGTGACGTTCGTCACTTCCACACAACCTGTCAACAGCCAGGCCACATCCATTCAGGCAGAGACTGGACAGTTGAATGTGTCCGATGAAACATCTTTGGTGGATGAGGCGCACCGATCTAACTGCTGGCATTACAATGGACTCTCACGACCACAATGGACCCAAGACACGAAGTAAGTCACGCCAAACCAGCCTGCTGGATCAGTTTCAGCATGTGCCCCGTGTCAACGAAAAAGAGAAAGAATAGGACATTGGCCGACGCCCATACACACATTTAGATAGTTCTGAAGTTAACATAACTTTCGCCTCATACAATGTTGAAAATTTAGCAGCTAAATTGGGCGAATCAGATTTTGTAAGTTTTGTGAAGTCCTTTGATGTATTTTGCGCTGTAGAGACATTTGCAACATTTCCTTTTGATGGCAGTATTCATTTTGGAACTATTGTTGTTGTTTTCAAACTCCTGCTGTTAAAGTGTCCAGGCGGGGCCGACCATCAGGAGGGGTGGTAGTGCTGGTCAAAAAATCATGTATGCCTTTTGTATCGCAAATAGCCTGTAAACATGATAATATGATCTGCTTGAAATTTTCAAAATCGTTATTTGGATGTGATAAAGATATTCTATGTATTTTCGTATATGTACCTCCATACAAAAGCCCGTATTATGAAATGAAAACTGATGTGAACTGCTCGATATATTTGCTTGAGGAATTCCTTGTTAGTGTTCTACAGAATGGGGTTGACATACACCTCATGATTATGGGAGATTTAAATGCCCGCATTGGGCAGTGGAATCTGGAGTGTGATACTGACGAAGGCGCTAACACCCAAATCTACAGGCAGTCTGAAGACCAGATAATAAATCAGTTTGGAAAGGTTCTGATTGATTTCTGCACGACTTTCCGGTGCTTACCATTAAATGGGAATGCCGCCGG
The DNA here is from genome assembly GCA_016801955.1 of Conus betulinus. NCBI lineage: Eukaryota > Metazoa > Mollusca > Gastropoda > Neogastropoda > Conidae > Conus > Conus betulinus. Next base: position 6,736 of record JADBJO010013186.1, read on the forward strand.
TGACGCGAATGGCAAATTTACTTTTGTAGCAGATCAAGGTAATAGCGTCATTGATTATGTTATTATGTCAGCTGACCTTTTCTTTTCATCTCATCCCTTCTTTAAAGTCGACAGCCGGGTTGAATCCAACCACCTTCCTGTTTATCTTGTGTTACCTTGCAGATCTATAGTGCCACATAATCAGACAAATAAAGGAACGAAAGATAAAGAAAAAGTGACCAAAATGAAATGGAATAATGAGAAGAAAGGAGATTACTTAGAAATATATACAACAATCGTTCTCAAAGTATGTTTCAACTAGCTCTCAGCCAGATAGAAATAAGCGTTGAATCAGCCCTTGAAATATTCATCCAGAATATTCTCCGTGCAGGGGAATGCATGAGACAAAGGATTAAATCAGGTCCACCAACTCCCACAAATAAATGGTATGACAAAGAATGTTTACAAAGGAAGAGAAAGGCACGTAAAGCTCTGGATATATACCGAAATTCTGGACTTGGCCCAGACAAACACAAGTACAGAAAACTAAGGTCATACTATAAAACCCTGACTAGAGAAAAGAAAAAGTTGCACAAAAAGTCAGTCCAAGAAAGTCTTCTGAATAACAGGAAAAACAGTAGTAAATTTTGGGACACTATTCGAAAAGCTCGTTATACCAAAAAGACCCCGCCAAACATAGAACTTGACACATGGAAAAAAAAACATTTCGAAACCGTTTTCAGTGAAAATGCAGTGGATGTTTCAGCCACAGGGGGACACAATGCACCATCAAAGAGAAGAAACAGTTGTCCAGAGCTTGACAACCCTATTACCGAAAAAGAAGTTCGAGATGCAATAAGAAATATAAAGCTAGGTAAAGCAACCGGGCTAGATGATATGTGGAGAATTTCTCAAATGTGCTGAAGATCACGTTACACCCTTTCTAACAAAGCTGTTCAACAGGCTATACGATGCAAGCTACTTCCCTGTGAGCTGGTGTCAATCAGTTATTGTTCCAATCTCTTTAAAAAGGGTGACGAAACAAATCCTGATAACTACAGAGGTATAGCACTACTTAGTGTTGTAGGAAAGACATTCACAGCCATTTTAAATAAAAGATTATATAACTGGGCAGAAAAAGAAAACAAAATTAGCATGGAACAAGCAGGTTTCAGAAGAAACTATTCGACCATTGATCATATTTTTACCTTGACAACAATAGTGAGAAATAAACTGTACGGTAAAACAAGAGGTAAAGTATATGCTGCGTTTATAGACTACCGCAAGGCTTTCGACACGATAGACAGAAACAAACTTTGGAAGACACTCGAAAAGGCAAAATCATCTACCAAATTAATCAATATTCTTAAGGCTATGTACAGCTCTGTTAAAGCATGCGTGAGATGGGACGGATGTTTAACTGAGTTTTTTAGATGCCCCCTAGGGGGTTAGGCAGGGCTGTCTCCTAAGTCCAGTAATCTTTTCTCTTTTGATCTCAGAAGTTGCAGATTTTGTGAGACAATATGGAAAACATGGGATACAGTTACTACCTGGCTCTAGCGAAATTTACTCTCTACTATTTGCTGATGATATTGTTCTACTTTCATCCACTCCAGGTGGTTTACAAAACCAACTTCACAATCTAGAAAAGGTCTCGAAGGCTTTGGATCTTACGGTAAACCTGGACAAACTAAAATAATGATTTTTCGAAAAGGAGGATTTGCTTCTGCCAAGAAAAATGGTCCTATGACGGGAATGTTGTTGAAGTGGTGAATAAGTACAAATACTTGGGATTCACCCTTACCACAAAATTGTCAGAGTCTTGTGCCTGTGAAGATTCGCTAGCAAAGCGAAAGGTAAAATTCTTGATATCTTGAAGACAATGTGGGCACTTGGCAATCTAAACACAAAAGTATTTTTTCAACTGTTTGACGCACAAGTGAAACCGATGCTCCTCTATGCAGCAGAGATTTGGGGTATGACACAATTAGATAGTATCGAATCAGCTCATTTATTTGCGTGTAAAAGACTGCTTAATGTGTCAAGCAAAACACCAAATCACATGATCTATGGAGAAACTGGCAGGTACCCTCTGTATATAGAATCCACTATTTCAAGTATCCGCTATTGGCTAAAGATAACTAAGATGGAGTCCACACGCTTCCCGAAGCAAGCCGAGTTATTGATGATGAAAAAGCTTTGGATAGGAATGACATCGCATCAGATAACTGGCTCTGCAAAATTAAAGCTGTTTGGAACTGTATGCTTTCATGATGTTTGGGCAAATCAGGGCACTACAAATGAAATAGCTTTCCTAAAGTCTCTTAAACAGAAAATGATAGATACGTTTAAAACAGATTGGTTCGCAAAACATTACAGCAGTGATAGGTATTCTGCCTACCGATCTTTCAAAACAGTTTTTGTCTCCGAACTTTATCTTAATAACATTACAATCAAACGCTTTAGAGATACCTTGATAAGACTACGACTTGGTTTAAACGAGCTTGGCATAAATAAGAGATTTCAAAGTGCTGATACAAATCGTTTCTGTCCATTTTGTCCCGGCATGCTGGAAGATGAACTTCACTTCATCTTTATATGCTCAAAATACGTTAACATTCGTCTCAGTATGTCCCAGAGTTGATAAATTTGAACGATATCACTTTGACCCATGTTCTCCAAAACCCATGCTGTAACTTCCAGAGGAGGCTGGCAATGTATACATATTTACAGTTTAAAACTTAGAGAGGAATCATTGCAATGAGGCCCTTATTGCAGGTACATGTTGTATGACACGTAATGATCAGATCTTGTGTTTGGTATGAGGTTTATTGTTTCCTTTTGCTTTTGTTTTTTGTGTGTGTGTGTGTATGTGTGTGTGTATATGTATGTGTGTGTATATATATATATATATATATGTATATATATATATATATATGTATGTATGTATGTGTGTATATATATGTATGTATGTATGCATGCATATATGTATGTATGTATGTATGCGTGAATTAATGGTTGATTCCTTATTCTTTATTTGATAACCCCCACTACATTTGAAAACAACTGACAGGTTAGTTTTTTGGTACCTGTCATAATGGGATACTTATAAAGGTATTTTACCTGGAACTCAGACATCCGCTACTTCATTCGAACGTATGTTTGTGAGTTTGCTTCTCGCCAGTCCAAATGAACAAGTCACTCAATGCTGTAGCTACTCAGTTATTTGTACTTTGGTTATTTATTCATACCATGCATTGTGATGCTGTTGTATGTGAGAGTTTTTTGACCCTGCACTTATCTTTGCTTATGTTCGTTATTACCCTCTCCTCGCCTCCATGGCTTTCCCCCCTTCCCCATAATCCATTTTGTGTATGGGCCGGTGGCCTTCACAATTAAACTAGATAAACAGATTGATGAGTGCATGAATAGAAGAATATATTGATAAATGGGTGGATGAAGTCTAGATGGAAAAACAAACGGAAGGATACATAGAACAATGGCGAGATGATGACCGAGGAAACAAGAACGGGTGGATGGGAGGAGAGATTGAGGGGTGGATGCAGCTTTGGATTGGGTGAATTCATATATGGATGTATATCATTGATGGATATGTACCTATGAGGTGTCCTTCAGGGCCTATAGGACGATAATGAACATTATTCAAAATGCTTTGCCGACGTGGATAAACGCATTCGTTTAGAAAATAAAACATCCTGGTCCTTGGGTTTGAATCTTGCTGTACGGATTTTGTTTTGTTTCGTTTCGTTTATCTCGTTTTCTCCCTCCCCTCCACAACATACACACGCATCCCTTGCTATAAAGTGAAGAGATCTAAACAGATATTCTTTTGTATAAGATAGCTTACCGAGGTTTCATTTGCTTTGTGCACTTCAAGAACTGGGCCTAAACAAATGTGCAAAAAAATCCACCAAAAAAATTGATGTTTTTCGACAAAGTCAAGTAATACAATAGTAGAATAGAACGAAACTCGTGGAGATCGTGGCAGCAGAGAGTCCTCAGAGGAGAAGCCCCCTTCAAGCAAGTGTTTCGGCCATTATATCATAGCACTCTAGGGGGATTGGGCCACACCCGGGACATGACTCTGGATGTCCCTCTCCTGCCCCCTTTTTTCCCATCTTGGGACGAGCCATGCTGGGATTCGAACCCATGACTCTCTGGACATGCTCATTTTCACTTAATGACTCGCACTTTAACCACTGAGCCACTGGGGCACCTGATATTTGTGGGAAAGTTAAGCTTTATGAAGTTCACGTCTGTTCTTCCTTGACCAGATCCAGCTTGAACACCTCTCTGCTGCTTCTGCCATTGCTTTCAGGGCTCTGGTTTTTTCCCTCCCTGCAACTGAGAGCTGTTTCATGAGGCTGTATGATGTTCCTACAAACCCCCTAGCTCCAATTTCTGCAGTGAGGACTTTGACCTGATAGCCTTCTCTCCTCAGGCTGTTTGCCAGATCAGAATACTTTTCAGTCTTGTAGATTTGAGCTGCCTCCATTCTGTTCTCATATGGCACCGTGAGCTCGAGCATGATCAGCTGCTTGGTTGACTGAGAGTGGACTACTATGTCTGGTCTCATGCCACTCTTGCTGATGTCTCTGGGGGACTCTTCCATTCTGGGAGGTCTGCAGTGCCCTTCCAGTCATCTGCCCCGTCCAGCAGATTCTGCCTGCATGTTCCGAGTGGCACTGTTGTTCTTGGCCATGATTTGCTACCTCCTGCCGTGAAGAATGGTGCGGGTGCTTTTGGAGTCCTGATTTTCCCTTATGTGGCGCACCTACCTTGAGCCGCTGTTGTTTTTTCATGGCAGAGGGGGCATGCATGATCGTCTGTTTTTCCCCGACTTCACCAGGTTTGCATTTGAGGCCCAGAAGGTCATATGCAGATCGGAGAATGAAGTTGATTTAAGAGGGGCTATGTGCCAAATGTCATTCCAAGTGAGACTTCTTTGGAGTGCATTCTCCCACGTTGTCCATTACCCTTGCTGGCTCTGCTGGAGTCTTTTTTGTTTTCTTCGTTTCTCATCTCCTGACTCATCATGTCTCTTTTGGCTTTTCATTTGGCCTTTGACCACCATTCAGTTTTGGCCACCCCCAGTCTTTGTCTGCTGGTCTGTGTGTGTCCTGTTATTTCTTTGATCTTGAGACTTTCTTTTGCACAATCCATCGCCTCTTGAACTTTCCATTTTCTGCGTCTCCAGCTGGGGCTTGATTGCTTCTACCACCTTGTCTCCGGAGTCCTCCAGCATTCTTTGAAGTCTGATCATTCCCACTTTGCATTCCTCCAGGATGGATTTCTGTGGTAGGTTCAGCTTTGCTTGGCGACAGTACATCGCTATTTCAGTCAGACAGGGTGCGACACACCAAGCCATTTCCTTGTGAACTTTCATTGCCCCCGCTGTACTGGTGCAGATGTCGTATATCATCAAAGGCCTTAGGAGCTTTGGTATCAGCATGAACTGCAGACACCAGACCTTGTATTTGCCAGAGAGCCCGCACTGATCAATAGTCTCCAAGCCTTCTTCCGAAATCTGTTTGGTTTCTTTTTCTCTTTGTGTATCTTTCAGCGTATCATCATACCATCTTCCAAGGCTCTGACTGGCTGTTCTGTAACTGTTGGAATGGACTGGTTGGCAACACTGAAGACCACAGATTCGGCCTCTTTTCCTTTCCTCAGTGAGAGATTCCATGATTTCTTCAGCTTGAAACTTCATTCTGGAAGAGGCAACTATGTCGTCCAGCCTCTCCAGCACATGACATGTCTCGTCTTCTCTGGATGAAAATCACTGTAGTGTCATCCATGAAGGTCTTGAGATGGGGCATCTTGTATCCATCGCCACCAAGTTGATCCAATCTGTTGTTTACTCTTTCGTAGAGAACCGCATTGAGAAGCCATTGAAGTACTTCCTTGAGCATGTCGAAGATGTTCTTTGGCACATGGTACATCTCAAGAGCCAACTGTATCTCATGGGGGTACAGATCCATATGCGTTTGCCAGATCAAGCCACACTACGTCCAGGTCTCTCTTTTCTGTTGTTGGCTCTTTGGATTGCGTCCCAGATCATTGTGGTGTGTTCTACACAGCCAGCCACGCCTGGGATGCCACCTTTCTGGACTGACACATCCAAGTACTTGTTTTCCATGAGGTACTTGGTCAGCCTTGCTGCCATGACCGAGAAGAAGATTTTCCCTTCGACGTTCAGTAGTGATATTGGCCTGAACTGGCTGATGTCACTTGAGTTTTTTGCTCTTTGGATGTACACACCATCTGCCCCCATCCACTGGCCGCTGATCTTCTGGTTTCTCCAAACTGATCGCAGCAGCCTGTGGAGCCACTCCAGCACCTTGGGACATTTCTTGTACAGCTGGTAAGGTATTCCGTTTGGCCCTGGTGATGATTTGGCTCTGGCTTTTGTCGACCACCTTCTTGATTTCCCGCAAACGTTGGTGGCTTGTACTGAACTGTTCCTCAGGATTGGTTGGCCACACCAAACCTTGAATGTCGAGTGGTGCTTTGCTCTGTGAGTCAGAGTATGTTTTCCTGAGATGTTGCTCAAGAACTCCTTTGTCCACACTTAGGGTCCCAGATTTTGGCTGCCCAAATAGTGTTCTGGCAAACTGAAAGGGTCTCTGAAGAAGCGCTCTTGGGTGTCTTCTTCTTTTTGCTCTTTCCTCTTCCTCGCAGATTCTGCTTTGCTGAGGGCGCTGTGTTTTGCTTTCAGGTCTTCCCAGAGTTTTTCCAAGCCTTGTTTTTCAGCTGGCAGTGCGGTCTTCATTCGCTTCTTGAGGTTTTTCTTTTGGACCCTGATCTTGTCCATCTCTTCTTGGCGTCTGGATTTCTTTGGAGGGTGTGTTTTCTCTTTGGGTAGTTTTGCTCCATAGGCGTCTCTACATGTGGCATACACAATGTCCCCATATGTGGCTAGTTTGTGTTCCAGGGTGCTTTTCCCTATCAGTGCATCGAGTCTTTGGACGATTTTTTGCATCCAGTTTCTCCCAATCTTCAGTTTCGTTTGCTCGTGGCAGGTTGAGTTTCAGGCGCCTGGCATCGAGGGCCTGTGCAAATTCCTCATCCGAACAACAGCGTGGATGTCCTTGGCACTGTGGTTTAAATCCTGGCCGTCATGACTGGTTGAGCACCGATGGATTCATCATTCTCCCCCCTTTCGGTCAATCCTGGGAGCATTTTTTTTCCTTTTGCTCTTAGTAGCTACATGCTGAAGGCAAAAGCCAGCCCACAGAGCCCTTGGTTCTGGTCTTTCCCAGTGTCCTCCGGTCTTTCCCGTACGTCGTTCCCGGCCTATTCCCGGAAGTCAATGGTCAATAAGATTTCGTCGTCGCCGATTATAATTATCCTTCCGTATGCCCATTTTTCTCCATTTGTCCGTCCCGTCTATCGCTCTTGTCTGACTGTCTGACTGAATGACGCTGTTTTAACTTCATGCATAGCACCCTGCAAACTTCACTGGTCCTCCACCACCCCTCTCCTTCCTCCCTTCCCCCCCTCCCCCTTCTTCCCTAAGGCCCTGCGTGTCCTCTGGAAATTGGACGTAAAATTACGCGTGATTAATTTTACATTTTTTTTTTCAGACTCCTCTGGCTTTAGCTATCTCCGAGGCCATCAGTCGTGGTGAATCAACTTCAAGTCAATTTTGTAATGACCTATATATAGTTACTGAGTTGAACTGTGTTCCTCAACAAACAAACATATTGTACAGAACTAGACGTATAGTAGTAGTAGTAGTAGCAGCAGCAGCAGCAGCAGCAGCAGCAGCAGCAGCACCGCAACAACCGTAGTAGTAGTAGTAGTAGCAGCAGCAGCAGCAGCAGCAGCAGCAACAGCAGCAACAGGAGCAACAGCAGCATAATGAACAGCGTTTTCAGTAACAATGCTAGTGATGATAATAGTCGATGCCAGCTACAACAGCGGTGCAGTTCTTGTTCCTTTTTTTTTTCTGTTCCTTCAGTAGCAGCAGCAGCAGTGGTAGGAGTAGTAAGTAATATAGTAGCAGCAGCACAGCAATAGTAGTCGGAGGAGGAGGAGGAGGAGGAGGAGAAGGAGGAGGAGGAGGAGGAGGAATAGTTCTTGTTGGCAGTTGTTGCAGAAGTAGCAGCAGCAGCAACAGGTGCTGTAGCAGTGGCAATAGTAATAGTAGTAGTCAGTAGGAAGGAGGAGGAGGAGAAAGGAGGAGGAGGGAGGGAGGAGGAGGAGGAGGGAGGAGGAGGAGGAGGAGGGAGGAGGAGGAGGGGAGAGAGGAAAGCAGCATCA
>JADBJO010013186.1:22500-25000 GCA_016801955.1 Conus betulinus
TTTTTTTCCTTTCTTTCATCAAGTGGCAAAAGGCCTGCTATCTTATAAACTTCAGAGGACTTAGTGTGCACAGGTACACACCCCAGGGACAACTTTACAGCTTTACTGTCAATTCTTTGAAGTTTTCTTTAAATGCGATCGCGGAGCTGAAAAGAATACCTCCTGTCCGTAAGTCAATCTTGATCGTACAAGACTGGTTGCTAAATGCAACAAAACTTTGGGATCCTGTCCCCATGGAGAGTGACTGACAATTTTTAGAAAATTCAAACTTTTAAAAAAAACCGCTTTAGTAACTATCGAGTCTATGTGTTTTTTTCCAGTTTAGTTTTTGGTGTAAGTAGGACGCCTAAAAATTTTACTTCAAGTTTATAAAAAATTTCCCGTCCTCTCAGAAAAAAATATAGGCAAGTTACTTGGGTTATATCCATTGTTAAAGAGAACCAAATGTGTCTTTTCAACAGAGAATTGAAAGCCGTTCAAATGCATATAACTATTTAATTTATCCAGCTCGTTCTGAAAGAGCTTCTGAATATAATTTATGTGACGTAAATTTGTTCTTTTCTTTAAAGATACATTAATCCATATTGCAATGTCATCAGCATATTGAGCTACCTTGGTATATGATGAAAAACATGTACATAAGTCATATAGCATTACGTTGAATAACAAAGGGGCAGATAATAGAACCTTGTGGAATTCCCATATCTATATAGATCTTGAGGATGATAAAGTCACACCAACTTTGGTCATTATATGTCTCCCACTTAAAAGGATTTCACATAATTGTAGACGTGACCAGAAAGACCCATTTTTGTTTTAATTTATACAGTAGTCGGCTGTGCCACACTCTATCGTAGCTTTAGTAAGATCAAAGAAGGAAGCAAGGACACTTTTACGTTTTAGAAAACTGTTTCTTAATATGAGTAGTTAGTCGTGTCAGGTGATCAATTGTACTTCGTCCTTTCTTTTCTCTAAATCCAGCTTGATGTGAAGAAAAAACACATCATTTTTATATCACAGTAATAGGCCATTCTGAAATTTACTATTTTTTTTCCATGACTTTTCCAGTATGAGACGTGACTGAAATGGGTCTATAACTAGACGTCTCAGACCCGAGCTTTGCCCTGCTTTAGAATAGGAGTCACAATAGACGTCTTCCACTTATCGGGAATTTGTCCACATTCCCAACATTTGTTAAATAATTTATGTAAAATGACTATCCAGTTCTCTGGTAAATGGTTTAACATAGTGTAAGAAATCCCATCCAAACCAACCGAAACCTTTTTTATTTCCCAACAGACGGATAGCATTCCTGACTTCCTGTAAAGATATTGATACATTTATAGTACTGTTGTTGTTTGGTACAGGATCTCTATAGTTATCAGTAGTTTTTTTTTCTTTTTAATCTAAACGACTTTTGTTCATTAGGCAAACATTCCGTACAACATGTTTTAACGTACATAGATGCAAATTCCTCAGCCTTTTCTTTGGGAGATAGAAATTCTTTACTTGTTGTTTTTGATCGGGTAATCTTGGAGTTTAATGCCCGATTTCATTTCTTTCACCTTATCCCCCACACCTTTTTTCAAGTCTTTACAGTCAGATACTTCATTTAGACAGAACTGTGACCAGTATTGTCTTTTTTGCTTGCGCTGTGACTCTGTTTTGCTTTTATTTTTGTACTGCACATTTCTTTATGAGCTGCATCTTTTATCTCTTGCACAGGAACTTTTCTAACTTTTAGCCAGTTAAGATATGCTAATGTTTTTTGCTTTAACAGCATCCTCGCAAGCCTGATTCCACCAGACATTCCCTGAGAATGTTTCACACCTTTTTTTATCCTTTTTTAGGAATAGCTTGAGCAGCAGCCTCAAGAACTGCTTTCTGAAAGTTATCAAAAAAGATGTTAACATCCTCACAAATAACTTCACTCTCAGTCTTCTCAGTGAGGTAATTTTGAAAAGTTTCCCAATCTGCCTTTATGTAATTAAATTTAGGTATAACATCTTCACCACTAACTTCAGATCCAACGGATTCTTTAAAAGATAAAAGTACTGGCACATGGTCACTACCTAGTGGGTCATTGGCTGTATCCCACTTTGCTGTTAATGCTAAAGCAGGTGAAACAAAGGTTAGATCAAGCGCCGATGCTCTATGATGAGATATGTCTGGGAATGCGCGTAAGTTCTCCCGTCGTTAAGCAAAACTAAAGATGAATCCACAACAGTTTCCAGAAAATCAGGGTGAGAAACTATTTGACAATCTTCATCCCAGAAAGGAGCATGAGAACTGAAATCGCCACCAACGATCCACTTTTCTTTAGAACAGTTTAAAGAACGTAACCAATTAGTATTTTGCCCATCAGGGCCCTTAGGGTAATAAACTGATGCAAAATGTAAAATTTGATTGTTTGAAACTTTCAATTTTTATAAAGGATGCCGACACATTAACTGTATCTTTTGTAAAAGAAAGAGGACTAACGTACGTGTAATCTAAACCA
>JADBJO010013186.1:30000-53790 GCA_016801955.1 Conus betulinus
GACGTTCCCACCCCTCTCTTGCATAAGGGGAGGGCTCTGCTAGTCATGCAGGCCATGATGAAGTCCCAGAATGACAGTGCCTCGTTTTGCCAACTGCCCACAGCTTCAAGAGTCGTCCCTGGCGACGCAGGCTAGTTACGCCTGTCACCTAGACGTCTGCTGTTGGCAATGTCACCTTCCAGCAGGTATGATCATGACGATGCTGGTGGCAACATTATGGGGTTATGTATATCTCCTGCGCCTCTCCCAGTCCCCACGAATTGACTTTTAGTTCTTAATCCAAGACTGTTGAATTACGTGAAGCACTAAAAACCTAAGACGTGTTCTTGACACTTCTCAGAAAAAAAGAAATCGTAAGAGAGCTCCAGAGCTATGGAAAGAAATCTGTTGCTGAATAGGAGTTAACGTTTGACATACATTAGTTTATCTATTACCAGTTTGAAAGTTAGCTTTTCATGCTGTTCGTAGAAAATAAGGTAAAGGCAACGCTTATCTGTCCATTGCAAAGACAGTTACCTGCTCTCAGTTCGTAGGTCTGGCAAATAGATCTACAGAAACAAATATCTGATTTTAAGTGCAAGCAGAATATCGATCATAATAATCATGTACTGTCTGCATTACAATCAGCACCCTTTTCACCCATATCTTGGCATTTTTCTCTCCCTGGTTGTACTGACAATCTGCCTGTTGGAGCAACGTAGTTTGGGGCGTTCTCAACAGTGGCACTTGTTCCATGAAGTCAGTAGGGTCACTGTCACTGAACACCTACGCAATCCACTTGCAGATTTTTTTTTCAACAGTTCCTATTGCACGTCGCAATACTCTTGGAAACAGATAAATGAAACGTTCAGTCACAGGTACAGATACAATCCCCACCACCACAGAACGCTGACATTTTTACTCGACTGTTTCAAATCCCAGTGCTCCGCAACCGCCCTCCACCAAATTTAGCGAAGTTGAATTCCACATACAAAAATGCAAAAAAGACATCAGCCAAGTCAAATCTAAACCTGTCCGACTTTGTAACCTTTCACAATACCAACAAAAAGTCCTGACATCGTTAAGAGAACGACAGGACATCATCAAGCCAGCAGACAAGGGTGGTGCAGTTGTGGTCTGGGGCAAACAGCTGTAATGCAGTGTAATGTTATGTAAAAGGATATCTACAGAGCGCTTTACCTCGCGAAAGCCTAAAGCGTGTATTACAGGAAGGTGATGGAATACTAATTCTAACTCAAAAACACACACACACACACACACACACACACACACACACACACACACACACACACACACACACACACTTTCCTAAACGTGCGAAAAACATTCGAGCCACTAAAACGATACTCACATATTCTTCTCACTTGTTGACAAATGCAGGTATCAATCATAAAAAGCTTGCTGTGCGTTTTCCCGTAAGTCCCGTACCAAACTGGGAGCTCTTCAAACCAAAATTTGATTATAACTATACTACTATATCTAAAACTGATAACAATATTATAGCTTGCGAAGCAAAATCACATATCAATGATTGTTATCGTCACCTCGTAAAAGTCTATACTGATGGGTCTCTATTAAATCATTTGACTTTTATGGTATTCTCTTCTGTGTAGATTCCAAGTCAGTTCTTCAAGCTTTAGAATCTACAAATTCAAAAAATCGTGCTGAAATCATATCTGAAATTAAAGTACTTATTCACAACCTCATGTCAAGAGGTATAACAGTTAATTTTTGTTGGGTTCCTTCCCATTGCTCCATATCCGGAAATGAATGGGCTGACAGGATTGCTCGAGCAGGTGCAAACAATTCTGACAATACGGCTACTATTCATATTCCCTTGAGCTTACACGAAGGATATTCTCTCTTACAAAGGCTTCTTTTGAAAAATTTGAGGAATACTACAAAGAAAGTGTTCTCCCCCGAATACACAAACCCGACTCTTCTATACTTTGTTGTACGAACTCTCGAGCAAGTAATCTTTTAAAAAGGGCTTCCTCAGTAAATCCAGTAAACCGTAATACAAACATAGGATTATATCCAAGACATAGTAAACAACTTCTCTCCTTATTATTTCGGTTGAAAATAAATGCATTCAGAACAAAATATGTCAAGAATATTCGATGTGCTTGCGGCGCCCTTGATAAATTCTACCACAACGCACGTTCTATACTTTGCCCCTACTTTGATTCCGATTTGTCAGAATTTAGAAAGGATGCTTCAAAGTGCATATTCCAGGATACCATGTCTCTTTTAAATTTTGTACGAATTCTTATGTTAAGCCCAGTTGGCTCAATCCTGTAATTGCTTTTTCATGATGTTATTTTGTACAGTTGTTTTTTTACTTTTGATGTCTTTTTTCTTCTTTTTTTTTTTTTTTTTTTTTTTTTTTACAGCTTAATTCTTACTTAGAATTTCTCCTCATCACATATACACACCGGGCACGCACACACACACACACACACACACACACACACACACACACACACACACACACACACACACACACACACACACACACACACACACACACACACACACACACACGCACACACACACACACACACACACGCGCGCACACGCACGCGCGCACACACACACACACACACACACACACACACACACACACACACACACACACACCCCTTGTCTAATATCACATTTAGTGAAAAGACGTTAAATTGTCTTTAGGAGAGGGGGGGGGGTGTTGAAACTCTTTAAAGTGTCCGTACATAACGGAAGCAAAAAAACAACTGTCAAACACATATTTCTACATACCACTTACTACAACATCCCTCCCACAACGCAGAAACTCATTGCAAACTCAAAGAAATCCAACTTAACAACCTACTGACCACAGCCAAACTCATGATCATGACAGACACTAAACAGCCCACCTTCTACCTGCTTCTCAAAATACATATAAACACATAGCTGGCAGACCCATTGTTTCTGCTTGCAGTTGCCCCACGGAACACATTTCACAGTAGTTAGACTTTCTCCTTCAACCCATAGTACAGAGCCTCCCCACATACCTCAAAGACACAACCCACACACTCGCCATGATCAATTCATGCAACGCAGACCCCACTTTTCAACCCAGTCTCCTCTTCATACTTGACGTGGTGTCACTCTACACCTCTGTCCCCCACGCCGATGGACTGGAGGCCTCTCACATTTTTTCCTTGCCATACGGCCCCCCAACCAGCAAGACCCTCCCACCACTACACTGGTCAGATTTGCAGAACTAGTCCTCGCACACAACACCTTTCAAGTCAACAACCACACATTCTCACAAATTAGTGGTGCTGCTATGGACGCACAACATGGGACCATCCAATGCCTGCCTCTTCATTGGACACTTGGAACACTGCCTACTACTCACACATACACAGGCCACACACCAGAATCATACGATTGGTATATTGATAATGGACTGAGAGCTACATCCATGCCCCCCAAAATCTCCTCAACTTCCTCTGCTTTGCCCAGACATTCCATCCATCCATCCAACTAACCTACACCATTTCCCAGTCAGTTAACTTCCTAGACATCACCATGCCCCTCGAAGATGGCGTACTCAGAACTTCTATTTTCTACAAAACCCAGTGATACACATGCATGCCTACACTACACATCCTCCCACCACCATACACTGAAGACAGCATTCCATACTCACAATCTCTCCGTCTTCACAGACTTTCAGCGAAGATGACTTCACTATACAAGCAGCCAAAATGTCAGAATTTTTCACAAACCGTGGATATCCCAGTTCCATCGTACACGAAGCTCCCAGCCACGCCACAGCCATGTCCAGAACATCTGCTTGGGAAACCCAGCATCCAAAGGAGACAGACAGACCCACCGCCTACCTTATCTTCCATCCACACACACTCTCCCCATCTGCAGGATTCTCAAATCCAATTGACACATTGTACAAAACCACAAACCTGCCTTCCATACTTGGCCCATGATCATGTTCAAACGTGATAAAAAAAAACCCTAAAATATCTTCTCGTGCAGTCTAAATTGAACAGACTCTCCACACCTACACAACCAGGTACTTACCCCTGCTCACAACCTAATTGCAAAATCTGCCCCCTCACCAAACCGCACATCATCCAACAGGGCCCCCAAAACTCCTTTACTCTCAAACACACATACTCTTGTAAGAGCTGCAACATTGTATATGCTATCCACTGCCAGCTGTGTGGCAATATCTACATAGGTGAAACAGCCCGCACACTTGAGACGCACATCTCTGAACACCTGGCTGACATCTGCCACCACCGGCCAAGACCTGTTGCCCTACATTTCAACCACCCCCGACACAACATCAACGATGTGGAAGTCTTGGCACTCTGGCAATCACAGAGTGACAGGTTTGAACGTACAGCATGAGAGACCCATCTCATTGCCCAAACTTTGTACGCTACAGCCCCAAGGCATCAACATCCAACAGTAATACAAATATACATATCCACCATTTCAACACCAGTGGGCAGTATTTTCCACCAACATACAAATACACACATGCATATACGCATACACACACACCACCACTGCCATGCCCCCTGCAACCCACTTCATACAGAGTTGCAGCCGCCCTCCATTTATTTTTACTTTTATTTGATTTAATATTTATTTATTTCATTTATTTGTTTACTTATTTCTTTATTTATTTCCAATTGATTCATTTGTTTTGTTTCGTTTATTTTGTTTCATTTATCTATCTGTTAATTTCTTTTTTATCATTACTATTATTTTTTTTCCCCTTACATCTGATTTTTTATTTGCATTACCCATAGCCCCACATACAACTAACCACACATAACTACTAGCATCACTATCACCACCAATGAAAGTCGTTTAGTTTTTATTGATTAAGTTCTTCTTCTTCTTCTTTTCTTTCTTCTTCTTCTTCTTCTTTCTTCTCATCATCGTCATCATCATTATTATTATTATTACTGTTATTACTTATTATTATTATTACTATTATTATTATTATTATATGTTATCTGTTTTTCGCCTGAAAAACACCCAAGATGTCGAAATGCATTGCTTCGTGTCCTGTACTCTGTTTGTCTGTGGCCTTGGCAGTAACTTACCCCCCTTTCTTTTTCTAAAATTTGCCAAGGAATTGATAAAAAGGTCGAGAAATTGATAGCCGAAACTGCTCTTACCCGTTACTAAATTGTGTGTGTGTGTGTGTGTGTGTGTGTGTGTGTGTGTGTGTGTGTGTGTGTGTGTGTGTGTTGATAGATAGAAAGATAGATATAAACTCTAGATAACAACGATTCTCATTTTTTGTCGGTGTATAAATAGGAAAGGATCTACAAACTCTTTACCACCATCAATCATAAAACTCAAAATACAGTTTAACCAGTGACAAGAAAGTGCACTATCTTTGATGGGGAATCTTATAGCCCATGTTTTCAAATACATCTGACCATAAATGAATCATTGTACATGGAAGCGACATGTTTTATATGTAGAACGATGTAGATGGAGAGCATTCTAGTGCACATCCAATATTCCATTCAACAAAAGAACAGACAGCTTCAAGTCAGTATCGTAAGTGTTTGTCACACAATCAGGCAAGAGCAGATAGTGCCCCCACCACAGGTAGAGTCATCACACAGCTCTCAAGGACAACATTTCAAGATGGTCGTTCTTTAATTGTTCATGCTTTAGGTAAGCAAGAAGACACTTCTGGAAACGTAGCTCTTTCATCTTTTGTCTTTTTTCGTATATAATATTTAGAGTGTAGAGGAAAGGATTGAGAGCTGAATTGAGTGGTAAGACAAAAATAGCCATGGCAACATTGACTTCTGCTGGAATGATGACACCACTGGCTGACAACACACCACATATACCGATAGGAAACCAGCACAGAAAGTCCGACATTGCAATGAGCAAAAGGCGTCTGGCGATAATGACTTCCTTTGACTTTACACTCACAGTACTTTTGATCCTGGTCTCTGTTCCCTGGTCAGACATAGCATTAGCTCTTACTGACCAGTAAATCAGACACTGTCCCACAGCTATCAACAGAAAGAGGACCAAGTTGCAGATGATCATGATGCTGAAGGAGTAACCGTGACCAGCAAACTCTGCTCTGGTAACAGGCAACGGAATACAGATACCCTTCTGATGATAGAACTCTCCCAGTGTGACGTTGCAGGAAGCAGTGGTACAGTCGCCAAGACAAGTCCTAGTATCCATGTGATGATACAGGCTATGTGAGCTGATGTGGCTCCAAATCGAACCTGACTGAATGGAAAGCGGATCACAAGAAATCGATCTAACGTGATCAAACAGATGAGCAAAGCCGACACCTCAGAAGACAAAAAAGCTGTAAATCCGACAACGCTGCAAACTTCACTCTTCTTCCACTCAGTTTCTCTCCAGACGTACACGCCAGAAAAAACCTGATCAGCAACTCCTATGCAGGATAAGTACACTCCCATTAGAAAGTCAGAAATACAAAGGTGAAGTATAAAGACAGCAAAGCCTACTCTGATCCCCTGTGACAAAAAACACAAACGATAAATTAAACTACATAAGTTTCCACAAACAGCAAGCACAGCAGATGCTCCAAGGGCCAGACGGTAAATGTTTGATTTTAACAAATTGTCGCAAGAGGAGAGTTCGTCAGAGGGGGATGAACATTCACCGGTGAACGAGTCTGGTAACACAGCTGAACAGCACAGTTTGGTGTTGTCTGCAAACACGTGGGTCAGACTTTTCATGTCTTTCATGAAGTCTGGAGTGAAGTCAAGAACAGGACATCCCTGCAGGTCTAGAACACGCAGATTGGGAAACAAGTGTTTGCCCCGAAGAAATCTTATTTCATTCTGAGATAAATCCAAAGCTTGTAAGTTTGGTAGCATTAGCGACAAGTCATCTAGCCAAAGAGAATGGAGTTTGACACTGGAAAAATTGAAAATTATCAAAGTATGCAACCGCTGCCCTCTTTTCAGATCAAACATACTTCGGGAGATAGGATTACCTGCCAAATTTAGCCTTTGAATGTAAGGCGTTCTCACGAAAAATCTGAAACTGACACGAGTGATCAGATTGCCACTTAAATCCAAGCTGCGAAGATTGGCAGTTCAAACGCAGAGACATTGCTCCAACGGCAGCCTCCGGCATCCAGATGGACCAACATGACGTTGTCTGTAATATCAGCCTGCTGCTGTAGCCCACTCTCCTTGGCGTCCAGGTAGCGTAGAAGTGGGAAAGAGCTGGTGTGGAAAGTGTGTCTACAGATGAAGGTTAGACCATAACACGTACATGACTCAGGACACGTCATGTCACACATCAGTTCATCATCATGCTGTGGACATTGTGGCAGACTGTCACATAGATGATGCATATGCACACATATTGTGTGATCACTACCACGGCACCGGTAGAAACCCTGGCACGTATAAGAACTACACATTTCTTCGTCCTCATGATCTGGACAGTCATTGACATTATTACACCTGACGTAGACAGGTAGACAGTAATCACCACCGTGACACTGAAAGTGGGTTTCTGGACAGTGAGTCATGTTTCGAGGTAGAGAAATCGTAGTGAATGCTCCAGGTTTGTCAAAATTTACCAGAACTGGTGGTTTGCTGGGAGTTGAAGTCGTTATCATACTATGCCAATCACATCCTCTTTCATCCATACCTGTCTTGCAGTCTCCATAACCATCACACAGCTGATGAAAGTTTACACACTGAAAGTATGCGTGTATAAACACACCACACACAGACACACCCAGACACACACACACTCACACACACACACACGCACCCACGCACGCACACACACACACACACACACACACACACACACACACACACACACACACACACACACACACACACACACACACACACACGCACACAAAGAGTCCCTATATCCGTGAAGTATACACAGCAAACAAAACAGATTTCCGTAAAGTCGCATAATTATAAATGCACCTTTCCGGATACGAGGGCTTTACATTTGTATATCCTGATTACGTCAAAACAAACATGAACACAGAACACAATCCAAAGTGTTACTCACCTAGGACACAATACCGAGTACACAAGTGAATGAGTTCTGTAAAGAGATGGGAGAGAAGTGGTTTGTCACACACTTACTTCAGACACAAAACACCAGAGAAGTGAATGTGTATGTTGAAATAACGTGGGAGAAAGGAAAGACGTCTATAGTGGCAACCAAGATCTGACCAAAGAAGAAATAGGAACACCCGAAGGTGCTGGGGAGGACCCAGAGAAGCAGTCCTGTACCACCCTTGGAGGCCTGCGCTGTGTTGACGATGGGGTACAGGCACGCGCAGGACACTCCATTAAGATATCAAGGGACATAACTGCTCTTGAACAGAGGTAAATTAGACTACAGGATGCAACTCATAACAGCCTTAAAATAGTATCCCCATGGGTGTACCATGACTGCAGAGCCCACCAGCGAAAGACACTACCCTCCAGCTGCCGAGCACACCCCACAGACCCAACCACCCCTGCCCACGGACAGATGAAGACAGTGCCACTCCAGACACAGCCAAGCTTTCGCCATACGGTCTCATGTACCCTCCAGAGAGAATCCAGAACGGATCTGACCTTAGGGAAAGATTTAACATGCATTTTGCCTCATCAGCAAATTTCTTGGTTCCACACTGCTAACACTTATGAAATGAAGGAGAGGACATTGGGGTCTGGGGGCAGGGGGTGGATGGTGGGGGTGGGATGAAGAATAGAGAGAGGTTGGACAGCAGTGGGGTAGAGACAGCTGAATAGAGACAGGTGGGCACTGCACACAGTAGTATACACAAAATATGACATAATCAAAATAGTTAAGAGACAGAGAGAGAGAGAGAGAGAGAGAGAGAGAGAGAGAGAGAGAGAGAGACCAACACATAAGCAGAGACAGACAGAAAAATGGACAGACAGAAAATAGACAGACAGAGAGACAGACAGAACGACAGGCTGACAGACCAACAGAACGATAGACAGAGATTAAGGTGCAGTTGGCTGAATAACATGATGGATTATTAGACAATGGAAAACAACACCCACCACCCCCACCCTACCCACTCGAGTAAATGAAAAAAAGAGTCAATCATTCAAATATTTGTCCTTCCTTTATTATGGAAACACAAATTGCAATTGCAGCAGTTGTACAGTTAGCGTGGCTCAGAGAGAACACACCTGCTGCTGTCCACAGTGTATTTTATTTTGCT
The DNA here is from genome assembly GCA_016801955.1 of Conus betulinus. NCBI lineage: Eukaryota > Metazoa > Mollusca > Gastropoda > Neogastropoda > Conidae > Conus > Conus betulinus. The sequence goes on from JADBJO010013186.1 coordinate 39,239, forward strand.
GGCACGCGGGGTGCACACAGAAGTCTTCATCATTTCCACCAGGAGTCCTCTCTAAAGTCACACAGCAGACTGTAGGGGACGAATTCCCCAGTCACAGCACAGGAGAAATAGGGCTGTGCCACTTCCCCAGGCATATCACACTTCACACTGTACCATTCTCCAGTCATGTCCAGTCTTCTGCAGACACTTTGCATGTCACAGGCCAGCATGGTGTGTATCACGTGCTGCAAAGGACACGTCACGATTGAGACAGGTGACAGTGTGGTCATGTTGGATACAGGAAGAGTGATGCGCCAGACTGTTTTGGAGAAGATTTCGCACAGAACAAAATTAGACGAAAGGTCTTTACTTGAACATTTCTTGAAGAAGAATCTAAAGAGAATTTGAGAGTTAGATATATATCCACATTCATCAACAACTTCTAACAGAGTACCAGTTATAGGGTGCCAGTAGTAAGCAACAGATCCTGATTCCCAGTACCACGTGTTAGTATACCTGAAATTAAACGTCTTAGGTAGTTTAACAGAATAAAAATACTTTTCAAACATATCATAAAAGAGAGTGAAATTACGTTTGCTTGCCTTTCCCATGTGGTCTAGACACTGGGACACCTCTCTCTCTCTCTCTCTCTCTCTCTCTCTCTCTCTCTCTCTCTCTCTCTCTTTAAGAATTAATATTTTCTTTTTGTCTTCTGTCGAAAACAGCTATTTTTGGGTGTTTCTTCAAAGGCAGGGCATTCAAATATAGTTTTGTTCTGCATCATGGCTCGCTCACATTTTAACTTATGTATGTATGTACGTATGTATGCGTGTATGTATGCGTGTATGTATGCGTGTATGTATGTATGTATGTATGTATGTATGTATGTATGTATGCATGCATGTATGCATGCATGTATATATGCATGTATGTATGTATGTTTGTATGTAGGTATGTGTGTATGTATGCATGTATGCATGCATGTATGTATGTATGTATGTATGCATGTATGCATGTATGCATGTATGTATGTATGCATGCTGTTTACAGTGGAATGATTTTAACAGAATTTAGAGGGTCTTCCTGGAAGATTTAGAAGATGTATTTTAAAGGGTTATGTAAATAAATGACTTGTGAGTTGACTTCAACGCGGTGATAGCCCTGATGTGGCCCTTTGAGCAGTTAGCTGGGCTATAAGTAACATTACCATACCTAATGTACGTATGTATGTATGTATGTATGCATGCATGCATGTATGTATGTATGCATGTATGTTTACAGTAGAACGTTTTTTTAACGAAATTTATAGTCTTTTTTACAAGATTTCGAAGATGTATTTTTAAAGGGTTGTGTGAATGAACGACTCATGAGTTGACTACAACGCGTTGACAGCCCTGATATGGCCTTTTGTGCGGTTGGCTGAGCTATAAACAACATTATATATATATATATATATATATATATATATATATATATATATATATATATATATATATATATATACTGTTAAAAAAAACATATTTCATATTTTTGTTGAAGAAAAAATGATTTCAAATTTCATTAATTTAGTAACGTTCGATTCAAATCATTTTATAGCAGAATTTTGTTTGTGTGAAAGGTCTCTAATTCCTGTTTCATTTCCAGTGTCTGTGCAGTTCACTTCGCAATCCACACCGTTTCAGGCAGCGAGGACTCAGTAAGGGGTATGTCCAACACTTGCAGCAGCGGCCCAGCACCTGGCTGGCATGGAGCAGATCACATTGCGGGTCACCTCTATTTGTATGATGTCCCACTCTTCCTGGAGGGCGGTGATCTGCTCGCTGACGTTGTCAGGAGCGTGCACTCGCGCCCAGACCTGTCTGTCCAGCTTAATGCCATATGTGTTCAATGGAGTTGAGATCAGGCGACACTGAGGGCCAAGGAAGAATGTTCATGTTGTTGTTGGCGAAGGTTTGCATTTTTAGTCGCATAGTATGAGCCTGGCATTGTTCTGTTGGAATAGCGTGCGTGCCCGGCCATAAGGGGCAGGACATGAGGCTGGAGAATTTCAGCCACATGCCGCTGGGCGTTCAGCGTGCCTCGGACTCACACCAGGGGACTCCTGCCATCATAGTGGATGGCCCCCAAACCATGACGACGCCTCCAGCACCATGGGCAGGCGCCTCATCCACGCAGTTCTGGGCAAAGCGCTCGCCATGTCAGCAGTACACCCTCCTCCTCCTGCCATGGTGCTCGAGCAGGAAGAAAGACTCGTCTGAAAACCAGCCCCTGTTCCAGTGGTTCCTGAGGGTCAAGGGACGATGCTGAGTTGCCCACTGCAGACTGTTCCCATGAAGACGCTGTGTGAGGACAGGTCCTCTGACAGGTCTGCAAGCACATGACCATGCAACATGCAGGCAAATCCGAACAGTGTGGTCAGAGATTCTTTGACCTCTGGGGCATTGCTGTGTGGTTGGTGAGGCTGACAGAAAGCGATTTCGCGGGTGGCTGACCTGGACGTAGTGGTGGTCTTGAGCTGGAGTTGCTGCTAAAGGTCTTTCGGGTCGTGGTCGTTCTAGCGTGGAGCTACTGATGCAACGACGACTCAGAAGCCTGCAGAGGGTGCTCTGGCTCACACTGAATTGTCTAGCGACTCAGGCTGACTTTGCCCAGCTTGCAAAGGCCCCAGTGCTTTCTAACGTTCTTGCGGACAGAGTCGCGACATTTGTGCACTTCGTATTGACAGACTGGTTGTTTTCAGAATGATTCACTGTATGTATGGTTTGTTTGCCTTCCTTTGAGCATTTATTCACGTGTATTAATTTGCTTCACTCAGGCGCTAAGCACTACCGAAAAATAAAAAAAAAAGGTCCAAGTGGCCATTCTGTGCACGTGCATTCAGACTGGCGCGAAATGCGTGAGCAAACTTGAAGCACAGACGTAAACAAACATTTTCCACTGGTTGGTTACATCCAACCACTGCTTTGGCATCCACAGTGAAGATATCAAAACGCCCTGACAGCATACAAAACCAATTCCCAGTGAGCAGAACTTCCAGGTTCTCCGTGCTGCTCGCAGCAAAGTTCAGCAGTGTGCCAGGCAATGTGCCAATGATTATTGGCTTCAGCTTTGCTCCCAGACTCAGATCGCAGCTGACACAGGGAACATTAAGGCGATGTATGACGGTATCAAGCAGGCATTGGGCCCAGCGCAAAAGAAAACTGCCCCTTTGAAATCAGCTACAGGGGAGGTGATTCAGGACAGAGAACAACAGATGGAGCGCTGGTTAGAACACTACACTACACTGAGCTATATGCAAGGGAAAATGTAGTCACAGAAGACGCCCTGAATGCCACAAAGCGCCTGCCAGAGCTGGAAGAGCTGACAGAGAACCAACCATAGGCGAACTCAATGAAACCCTGGACTGTCTTGCCTCTGGCAAGGCACCAGGGAAAGACGATATTCCCGCCGAAGTACTGAAGTGCTGTAAAGAGACACTCATCACCGAGTGCATGCATGAATCCTCTGCCTCTGTTGGAGTGAAGGCGAAGCACCACAAGACATGAGGGATGCTACCATCGTCACACTGTACAAAAACAAAGGTGACAGAAGCAAGTGCAATAACTATCGCGGCATATCCCTCCTTAATATTGTTGGGAAAGTCTTTGCACGAATAGTACTGAAGAGGCTCAAGTACTTGCAGAGCAAGTTTATCCTGAATCGCAGTGCGGTTTCTGTGCCAACAGATCCATTATAGATATGATCTTCTCCCTAAACAACTTCAGGAGAAATGCAGGGAGCAAGGCAGCCACTCTTCTTGCCTTCATAGATCTCACAAAGGCTTTCGATCTAGTCAGCAGGGATGGCCTCTTCAAGATCCTTCCCAAGATTGGATGTCCACCCAAACTTCTCACCATCATCAGATCCTTCCACAAAGACATGAAAGGCACCATCGTATTTGACAGCTCAACATCAGCTGCCTTCAACATACGGAAAGGAGTGAAACAGGGTTGCGTCATGGCTCCCACCCTGTTTGGAATCTTCTTTGCTGTGATTCTGAAGCACGCATTTGGTCCTGCAGCTGAAGGTATCTACCTCCGAACCAGGACAGACGGAAAGCTCTTCAACCTCTTCAGACTAAGAGCCAGGACTAAAGTCAAGCTGAGGTGCCTGCGTGACTTCCTCTTTGCAGACGACGCAGCAGTAACCGCCCACTCAGCCGAGGATCTACAGCAGCTCATGACTCGCTTAAGCAACGCCTGCTAAGACTTTGGGCTAACCATTAGCTTGAAGTAAAAAGAAAGGCCATGGGACAGGTTGTTGACTCTCCCCCAGTCATCAACATCAATGGCCATGGACTGGATGTTGTCCATGACTTCGTTTATCTGAAATCAACTATCTCAGACACCCTCCCATTTGATGCAGAGCTCAACAGGCACATTGGCAACGCAGTTACTACCATGGCCAGACCGACAAAGAAAAACATGGTACAACGGCAAGCTGACTGAGCACACAAAGATCCAGATCTACAGAGCCTGTGTCGTGAGCACCCTCCTGTATGGCAGGAAGTCTTGGACTTTGTGTGCCTGTAAAGAGCTAAAGCTCAATGCTTTTTCATATGTCTAGCCTCCGACGCATTCTGAACATCACCTGGCAGGACAAGGTCCCAAACGACACTGTCCGGGAAAGAGCCGGATGCACCAGCATGTACACGCTGCTGAAACAGAGATGTATGCGCAGATTCGGCCATGTCATGCGCATGGACGATGGACGGATCCCTAAAGACCTCTTCTATGGAGAACTTGTGCAGGGAAAATGTCCCACAGGCAGATCACAGCTGCGAGTCAAAAACATGCGCAAGATGGACCTAAAAGCCTTGAAAATCGACCAGAACAACTGGGAAGCAACAGCCCTCGAACGGTCAGCCTGGAGATAGACTGTGCAGAAAGGTATCTCCAAGTTCGAAGAGACTCTCGCTCAGCAGCACGGGGAAAAGAGAATGAGAAGAAAGGCTGCAGCCCAGGCAGACAGACCAGCGTCAGACTTCATCTGTGCCCTCTGCCACACGGACTGTCATTCCCACATCAGACTGGCCAGCCACACCTATCGCTGTACCAGAATAGACACCTAGAGCGCAACTCCATAGTCTTCCGAGACTGAGGGATGCCAATTAACCTCTGCTTTGGCATCCGCGGTGAAGATATCAAAAAGTATGCGTTTCGTTTTTATTGGACAGTATATGTAAATTTGTTTATAAGTATGTATGTATGTATATACATATTTACTATGTACTAATGTATACATGTACCTATGCATGTATATACGTTTGTATGCATGTATGTGTGTTTGTTTGTGTGTATGTATGCATGTATGTATATATGTATCTACTATTGACGTATGTGCATATATATGTATGTATGTATGTATGTATGTTTGTATGTGTCATGGATGGCCTGTTCTGCTCGGTTTTGAATGCAGGATGTGTTTGTGTGCTGCAGTGCACACAGACTTTGATGTTTACGGATAGCAAGGATGCTGATCCCTTTTCAGTTTTCTTTGGTTGGCAGCACTCTGGCGGGGTTTGTTCTATTTCTCTGTGCTTGCTGTTGCTGTTTAGCACATTGTATGGTCCAGTCTTTGGTTTCACCTACTTTCAGTGTCGTGTCGCGTCAGGTATCGTTCTCATTGTGCCGTTTTCCTTGGTGGGTTTTGTCTGGAGCCGAATGTTGTTTGTTTTTCTGTTGGAGAGGATGCATAACTTTTACCGGGTGTATCCTTGACTTGTTCGCTCTGTCAGAGGCCAGTCAGTCCATGCCGTTCGTGACTCGTTCAATTTCATCACCCCTCCACCCTAGTTGGGGCCAGTTGGCTGTGTGGGTGACTGGGCTGCGTGTGTGATACACGTGCCTTTTGTTTATATTATTTTCGTCATGAGTTATGCTCATGCTTGTGGTAGGGAGCGATCTTTTCATCCTGTCTTGGCAGTACTGTACTCGTTGGATCCCAGTCCAGACCCAGGACCACCTTCCTTAGCCTCGTGGCTGTATTGTCCTTAGATGGGCAGTGTGTTTGTTGGTCTGCCCTTCAGTGGGTAGTGGTGTTTGCCGTCGGCTTGGCCAACCTTCGCTGATTTTCCTCTTCATCTTCGTTTCCTTCCTGCACAGGTTGTGTGGTAATGTGCCGATCTAGTGTTTGGTTTGTTGTATTTTTCCTTCCTCTGTTTTGTTTTTTGTGCCTCCTCATGGTAGATGGTGGAAGCGAGATTTAGAGAATGGAAAATCGTTAGGCCGTGTTTAGAGTTCAATTCGCTTCATTCGGAATTATATTATGAGTAGCGGTTTTGGCTGACTCTGTTCATGCCATTGTTGGAGGGTGGATTATTTATGACGTCACGTAGCTCGCCCTTGTCGCAAGTGACGTTTGGAGCGGTGACCATACCTTTCTTTCATATTCCAAGTTTTGTTCACCCATTTTATACTGCAGCTGCTGTGTGTTTGTTTTTAAGTGCTTTCTTTGACTGTAGCTGTCGTATATGTCTTTGCTTGGTTTTGGGGTGGGGCGAGCGAATTGTGTGGAATGTTCCTATGTAATTATCGTGCATTCTTGTCACGTGGTCAATTCACAGTTTTCTGTGTTGGGCATGCGGTGCGCAAATTGGCAGGTAGGGTGTAAGACCTGTCCTACTTTGTTTTACCTTTCTTTGCCATCCTGCTCCTCTGTTTGTGTTTTTACCTGTCCTGTTTTTACTGTGAGTGCTGGAATTGGACAGTTAGTTGAGGAAAGAGGGAGAGCTAAACTAAGTCAGTTAAGCACTTGATTATTTTATATTGTATTATTGTTTTCACTTAAAGTTAAGACTCTTATTCTTACTGAAGCCTACTGAAATGTTACTATTGCAATTCTTCAACATATAAGTCAAAGTGATTCTGACAGCTCTTTCCCTTGTTTGAAATCCAGCAAAAGCTGGATTTGTTTCTAAAGGAGGAAAACATAATCCTTTAATATTTGACTCAATTTGTTTCTTTCCTTCTTTCAAACTTTTTTTTTTCTTTCAAGCTGTCAGTACCTAAAGCTTGAGCTCCGTAAAGTTTTTGTATTCCTCATAATTGTTGGGGAATCATATTGTATTTCAGGTCGTTACTATAATAATTCATAACTCATTGGTACTCATAGTTGGGTAAAAATGTAGTCTGCATGAACTTTATACTGACAGACACTTGACATACTGCGGCCACCCATGACGCATGAACCCCAACATATTGTGGGTTGTTCCATGTCACATCCAGAACTCTGTGTTTACAGATCTTTCAAACGTTCCAAGTTTTGAGCATTCCAAGCTGTGAGCTGTCCAGTCTTCGAGTTTGAGCTCTCCAGTCTTCGAAGTGGTGTGCCGTCCGGTCCGAGTTTATGCCGTCCAGCTACGGTCCGTGACTTGGCCTGTGCGGAACCCTTGGACTGCAGCACGTTGTCCCGGCGGGGACGGATCTACCTTGAGTCCGTCGTTGAGTTGGGGTCCGTTTTCACGCTCAGGGGCACAACTTAAAGGTCATCTATTCATGTTCATGTTGTGACTGCTGCCTGTCTCTGTGCTGTGTCCTGTTGGTGTGTGCACGTGTATGCTTGTAAGCCTGTTATATTCATAATATCTAGCAGGTGTTCTATCTTGTAGTCTTCTTCTTTTGAGTACCGCTCAGAGCTGTAAGACATCTTGTGCTTGGTGCTGAACTGTGAAAGACACTGTGGTCGATGCTGGCTTGAGCCACAACGGAGACAGACTGTGGAGAATCATATTGACCAGGATTGAGGGCAGTGACGGAACTCCAAGTCATCTCAGTGACGATTCAAAATCTGTGCATTCGCTTGATCTCTAGACCTGTTGATTTGTAGAGTGGTATTCATTGTATTCTGTCACCTTACCAGTTGAGGTCTAAGGATGGGCCTACGTATAATTTTTTTGAGGGTGTGAGTGATGATTTTGAAGGTCCTGTTTTGAATGTAGGAATCACCCCTCCCTTCTTTCTCCTTTGGGTGGTTTAGGGAATGTCTAGGTTTGTTTTCAGCAGGGGAGGGGTTTCGCCGGGTTCCCTTAATTTTTTTTTTTTTTTCATCTTGTGTCCCTGTAGAGTAGTCAAGCAGAGGCGAGTCTTCTTTTCTTTCTTTAAGTTCAAATACTTCTATTTTGCTGGCATCTTTCTTTTCTTCTGTACAGCCTTATTCCCCTGAGTGTGTGAATGTTAATACATTATTGTATGTCGTGCAATTAAAGTGGCATCCTCGTTTGTACTTTTCCTACCTCTGCGTGTTTGTTGGTGAGTGTGTGTGATGGGATCCTTGCCCTCCTTAGAACCTTGTCTCTTGTGACAACTTTGGTGGAGATGCCGGGGAGGGCAGTTTAAGTGCATTGTTGCCATAACACCACTAGCAGGCATTGGGGTTTTGTCTTGTTTTGTTTGTTTGTTTGTTTGTTTGCTTTTCCTCCTTCGTTTTGAAATTTAGCACCGGGAGGTTGGAGGGGTGGGGTCCCGCCATTTAGGGGGCCTCATTAGGAGCATTCGGCACCTCAGGTGTTGCTTTGGTAGTACGAGAACTACCCTGGTGTTAGCCGCGCTTGGCTGATTGCCTCGCGTTCACCGGATTTGTCTCGTTTTGTCTCCTGTCCATTAGTTCATTTGTTTCTATTTATAGCGGATCACGCGTTCGCGTCCGTATTCCGATCTGCCTATTACGAGTGTAGGAAGGTAGTATTTGTTTTCTGTTGGGTTGGGGTGGTTGTTTATTGGGGACAAAGGGTATTAGATTAGGTCTTTGTTTCATCACGACAATTCCAGCATTTGCGTTGGTCGACTTGGCAGTGTTTGGCAGTACCAGAGCCAGCTTTCACCCAAGCAAGGTAATGTAGGTAGGAAATTGTCACCCCCTCGTCGCGGTGCGTGACTCCCATTGCAGGGTGCAGGCCATACCCCTGGGGATAATCTCACCTCCCGTTGTCTTTTATGATTGGTTTTATTTAGTACGATTTTAGTATCATCTATCTATCTATATATCTATCTATCTATATTTTTTTTCTTTGCTGTTTAAATTGCCGTAGCAGCGCTTCTGTGTGTTGTGGCATTAGCGGATAGCGTTCTGTGTTTGGCAGTATAACAGGACGAACCTGATGTGACATTTTTTTTTAATTTTCCTATCTCGTGTGCATACACTTACTGTGATAATTTTTATCCTTCTTTTCAATATAGTGACCATTTGTTAGGTTGTTTCTATTAAGTTCCACGTTTTTGGAGTATATGTGTGGGCACACGGCCTAGGGGAATAAATGCATGCTGTTTGGAGAGCGACTGAGAGGGGGTGTATGCCCTGCATCTAGGAGTTCTATCGGCTGGATGTAGTTGATAGCGTTGGGGTGTTTGCATTACCCTGACTTGGGTTCGAGTCCCTTATCGCCGTACCGCTTGGTTCATGTATTCTTCCTGTTGAAGAGGCTACTCTTTCCGACTGTTGTTTGCCTTGGTCGTTAGTTGCCCTTATACGTTTCGTCGAGTCGTGCTGTGCTTGGCTAAGTAAAAGTTCTCCCTTTCGAGTTTAACTCTTCGGCCAGTGTCGGCCGGTGTTGATTTCAAGTCAAGTAAACTTTATTATCTCAATTTGAGAAATTAATTTGTGGTCGCACACATTCACAGCAAATAAACAATAATTTTAGTCACATTACCCATTTTCTCACATATGACATACATTCATACAAAGGAATTTGGATTTCAATTAAACATCTCCTCGGTTCATAAAATCAATGGACAGGGGAATAAAACTTTGTTTAAATCTGACACCTCTGCATTTAACCGATCGATATCTTCGTCCTGACTGAAGAAGGTCATACTGATTTGCAAGAACGTGGGTCTGGTCACACGCAATCTTCTTCGCTTTACAAACAACACGGCACCTGTACAGCTCACTCAGACTTTTTTTGTCTCTCACCAACGATTTTTCCTCCCACGTTCACGTTTCACCACTTTCTCAAGCACATTTCTACTCTTCACAGTCAACCCACCATACCAACACATAAATGAGAAAGTTAAAAACAGACTCCAAGAAGCATGAGTAAAGTGTCCGAAGAATGTCAATATTCACATGAAATGATCGCAGCTTGCGAAGACTATATAATCTGGTTTGACATTTTTTTGTGGACATACTCAACATGGGATTTAAAAATTCAGCTTATTATTCATAAAAGTTCCTAAATATTTGTATGATTCAACACGTTCTACTTCAGCACCTTTGATAAAAAGCGGTGGTACAGCTTTTGGATTCTTTCTAAAATCAATCAACATTTCTTTCGTTTTTTGTTACATTCAGATCAAGATAGTTATGATCGCACCAGTCAACAAATCTTTGAACCTCCTTGAAGTAAACAGAATCAGAGTTGGAAAGATCCAAAAGTGCTGAGTCATCTGAATATTTAATGTACAAAGTTGAATCACTTCCTGAACAATCATTTGTGTACAGAGTAAAAAGCACTGGTGATAAAACAGTACCCTGGGGTGCGCCAGTTGAAATGACTCTGGAAGACGAAACAACACTCTGATATCGAACAGACTGTGTCCTCTGTGTTAGAAAATCAATCATCCAAAGAATGAGCTTGTTACACACATTTATGTTAATGAGTTTCTTTGCCATCAGATGTGGTTGTATGGTGTTGAATGCTGATGAGAAATCAATAAAGAGAATGCGTACAAAGGAGGCAGGTTTTTCGATGTGTGAAAACGCATGATGGAGAAGTGTGAGTGTGGCATCATCTGTGATCTGTTCTGTTGGTGTATGCGAACTGAAACGGGTCTAGGTACTGTGTAGTATCTTTTAAAACAGAACAGAGGACAATTCTTTCAAGACATTTCATTGCAACAGATGTGAGGGCAACTGGTCAGTAATCATTTAAACAGCTTGGGTTGTGTTTTTTGGGAAACAGGACATACAGTAGCATTTTTCCATAGAACAGGAATTATACATTCTCTAAGTGGCCAGGTAAACAAACGACTGTAGACATAGGAGAGCTGAGAAGTGCACACCTTCAACAATTTTCCACAGATATTATCAGGGCCCATTGCCTTTCTCACATTTAAAACGTTTGAAAAAAGACTGAACATCATTTTCCTCAATCCCAACAGAATCACTTCCATCAACATCGTTTTTAACATTGCTTTGGAGTTCTTCCGTCACTTCCTTTAATTCTGTACTGAAATCTTTATCATCAAATCTACAGTAAAAAAAACCGTTCAGCTTTTCTGCAAATTGCTTGTTCTTTTGCTGTTTTTTTTTTGTTACTAATATTTTGGTTTGAACATTTTCCTGAACCTGATAAAACCTTTATTCCTTTCCATGCATCTCGCATATTTCCATTCTGGAACATGTTTTCGACTTTTCTCTTGTAAGCTCTCTTTGATTCTTCAATCTCTATTTGCAGTTTCTTTTGTACAACCTTACGATCGCTTTTATTGCCTGATTGAAAAGCTGTTTTTTTCTCATTTAGAGTTACTTTCAGAGATTTTGTAACCCAAGGTTTTGTTGTTGGGAAATATTTTGATAGTTTTAGTAGGTACAATCATGTGTTCACAGAAAGAAATGTCAGGTTTAGCGCTTGGTGTTATAGTTTTGTTTGTGGGCCTTTACGGCGTTCCGTGGGTCGTGCGTGTCACTTGGGTTTGCGCGACTTGTTTAGGGTTTTAGTTCCTCGTGGGATATTAATTCCTTTGGCGTTGTATTCGTGTTCGCCATACTTCGTGTCAGTATCCACAGTTTTACCCTTAGCCGGCATGGGTTCGAAGATTGGGCTCTCTATTTTGGATATATAGCGCCTTTTTTGCTTTCATTGTATTTGACTGATTCGTTCTTGTAAATCGTATTTGACTTACGGTTTCTATCTTTTCAATACTAGGACTCACGTTCTGTCGTCCTGTTTTGATTTGGGGCCTTCATTGGCATTGACGGCTCTCAGTATGTTACCTAGATTTCAGGTTTTAGTTTACACTGGACCATAGTGAGGTTGAGGGTTTACTTGTAGTCTCGGGTCAAGTTTAGTTCACTAACTCTTGATGGCTGTGACCGGTGCAGGACTGGAGTTCGTTTTCTACCAGTCCAAACTTACCATTGGGCAATAGGGATTCCCCTTTTCTGTGGAGCGTTTTAACGGAACCCTCAAAGCCATGATCAGGAAATTGGCGCAGGAGCAACCCAAGGAATGGGACCTTTATCTACCGGGTATGCTGTTCGCCTATCGTGAGGTACTCCAAGAAAGTATGGATTTTTGCCTCTTGATTATTATATAGTTTGAACAGTGAAAGGGCCATGCCCATTTTGCGTGACCAATAGACATGAACAGAGTCAGAGGATCACCCCTGCATCCAAACATAATACATCCTGGAACTGAAGGACAGGATTGCTTCTACCTGTGAGCTAGCGCATAAGCACTTGGCTCAAGTACAGCAGTGGTACAAGCAAGTACTATGACCGTTGGGGTCGTGAGCGATGGTTCCAGCCAGGAGATCATGTCTTCCTGTTGTGGCACTCATTGGAATAAGTTGCAGTTGGCATGGGCAGGGGACCTTTCCCCCAGCTGATCAAGAGGACTGGGGACTGGGACTATCTCATTACCATCCGAGGAAAGGACAAGGTAGTTCACGCCCACCTCTCAAGAGGTACGTCTGTAGGGAAGCCTGTCAAGCATGATATGCTCCGGTGGTAGTAGAAGGATATTGAAGAGAAGCCTCCCAAGATATTTGAAGTAACATTGTGTCCCGCCTGGAAGAAACATGGAGGAACGTTTGGCTGGCCAAGGATCTACTTGAAACTCAAAGGCCCAAAAACTTGTCACCCTTTGCAAAGAGTTCCAAAGATATATTTTGAGATGTGCACACTCTGGTGCAACCTAGGGATCTGCTCTCTTCAGTTGACCCAGGAAGAGCCCCATCCAGGTGTGAAACAGTGCCCCTTGCTGCACTCCAGCTGGATGTGGGTGAAAGGGTGAAGTGCAAGTCATGCTGCCAGATGGGAGTCATCGAGATGTGCAGCTCCCCCACTCCTCGCCTGTATTGCTGGTCAAGAAACCAGGTGTGAAATGCGGTTCGGCATCGACTTCAGATGCCTTAACAAAGTGTTGTGGTTCGATACTGAACCCATGCCAGACGTGAGACAAAATGTTTGCCAGATTGGCTAGGGCCAAGTATTTTTCCAAGTTAGACCTGGACAAGGCCAAGGGGTACTAGCGAATACCCATGGATCCTGCAGATGAGAGAGAAAAACGGCATTCACTACTCGGGATTGGCAACATCAGTTCTCGGTAATGCCTTTCGGCTCAAGAGTGCTGGCGCGGTGTTCAGCCGAATTATGCGGTTGATGCTGGAACCCTACGGTTGTCTGAAGCCCAGAATTCATCGACGACTTACTACTGGAGCGACTGAAAAACGTAGCCTTGTCACTAGAAGTTCGCATGTTGCTGATCACCACCTGAGGGAGGTGCCAGCTGGCTGCCGTCCGTCCAAGTATCACCTGGCTGAGAAGGAAGTGGGATTCTTGGGCCCTGTGGTAGGTCAGGGCCTACCAGCCCTCCTGAAGAAGATAAGGTGTGGCGCATTCAATATGCCATAGCTACCCCAAACCAGGAAGGAACTTTGGCATTCTGGGACTGGTCAGTTATTATGACAAGTTTGTGACTGTGGTTTCACTACTTGGCCTGACCATCAGGGACAAAACCTCAGCCCAGCAGCCAGACAAGATCACCTGGATGAGGAGATATCCGCCGTGTTCCAGTCCTTGAAGGAAGCTTGACCTCCCCAGCTGGTGCCGTTTACACTTGCGGTCATACAACTGCAGCCCTCCAACAGTAGGTGCTGCCAGACCAATGCGTTGGACACAGGATTGGGGACCTGACTTCTACAAGATCAAGAAGAGGGATTAAAACCTGTTGCCCACGCCATAAGGAGTTGGTAGGTGCCGACAGAACTACCATACCATCACGGGAGAATGCTTGCTGTGGTGTGGGCCATGCGGGACGGTTCTACCCACCTGTCTGGCAAGAGAGTTCATCTTGACCGCTGTACCCCCACCCACTCAGTTACTTTGGTTAAACCGGATTGCAGCCAGTGAGCCGACGCGTTCATGGGATGGGCAGTTGAGCTCCAACGCATGGCATTCAAGTTCTGGAACATCCATGGAAAGGACAATTTGCGAGCCGACTAACTACTCCAGCCAGATGAAGTAAAGTAATGTGGAAAGTAACCGTCTTCGACAGCCCTTGGATTCTGCCCAACGTGTGAAAACGATCTTGTGAACTCGGTAGTGTGGCTCTTACCTGGTTTCTGAATATGTTAGTGGTTATGGTTGTTCATCACTAGCATGCTTTGTGAGTAGTTTTGTGTTTCAGCGTTTCAAAGGTGCCTGATGAAAGTTCGACCACATTGGTACAGAACCTTTTCGGGGGCGGGTTATGGTAAGGATGGACTTTAGTTTAGTGCTTGGAATACAGGATGTGTTGTTGTGTGCCGCAGTAGAACACAGATTCGAGGTATAGGGAGCATAGAAAGGAAAGAGGATGAGCAATGTGAAGTGTT
>JADBJO010013187.1:0-10000 GCA_016801955.1 Conus betulinus
ACTGTGAGTTCAACTCGCATCGATGGCCCTCTGTGTCAGAACTGATGTAACACATCCTGACATCAGAACGGGGATCATGAGTGTCGAGCGTGTGAAACAGACATGGAACCACATAGCTTAGTGTTGTTCATTTCATGGGACTGCATTTGAAATGTGCTGACCAAATTCCCTTGCACTATTGAAGATCCCTGTCTTTCGTTGTCTCTTATCTTTACCTCTCTGTCTTTGTCTGTCTGTGTATCTCTGTCTCTGTCCGACTGTCTGTCTGTCTGTTTGTCTGTCTGTCTCTGTCTCTGTCCCTCTCTCTCTGTCTGCCTCTCTGTCTGTCTTTCTGTCTGTCTGTCTGTCTCTCTGTCTCTGTCTCTGTCTCTCTCTCTGTCCTCTCTCTCTCTCTCTCTCTCTCTCTCTCTCTCTCTCTCTCTCTCTCTCTCTCTCTGTATGAGCTAGAGTCCGTACGCACCACCACAACTATAAGGGGTCAATGGCTACTTACCACTGTAAAAAAGATTTAAAAACATATTGGCAGTATTTTCCCTCAGTGATATATTTGATAGAGAAAATGCAACCTTTGCTACAACAGCCACATGTTCTCGCAAGCGCACGCGTGCACACACACACACACACACACACACACACACACACACACACACACACACACACACACTGTATTCACTAACAGTTTAGCTATGTGGTTCCAGCTTCAAATCAGGTGCGAACAGGTTCGCACAAAATGCAAAAGGAACTTATGGAGAAAGTAAAAAAGGTCTGTGCTTAGAACAAAAAAGACCATCAATCATGGTGATCTGAGCAAAGTCGATCGATGTCTAGAAATTTCACTGATGGTCCTGAGAACGTAGGGAAGGGTTGCTCTTGAAAGTATTTTATTTCAAAACTGTATATGACATAATTATACATATATTTCCGTCTAGAATGAAATCGTAATTTACATTTGATAATGGCATGTGTTAAAACAATGTCACAGACTTATTTCTTTATACATCTATATAAATGGTTTTGTCGCAAAATGGAGAAATTGAGTGCCAATAATTGTCAAGATGGTATAGTAATGCCAAGCACATGAAGAAAGAAACAGAAACACCCGAAGGTGATAGGGAGGACCCAGAGAAGCACCATCTTCACCTCCCTTTAGAGCAGTCCTGTACCACCCTTGGAGGCCTGCGCTGTGTTGACGATGGGTACAGGCACACGCAGCACACACCATTAAGATATCAAGGGACATAACTGCTCCTGAACAGAGGTAATCGGGCTAGAGGATGCAACTCTTAACAGCCTTAAAGTAGCATTTCCATGGGTGTACCAGCCCGTATTTCATGACTGCAGAGCCCACCGGCGAAAAAACACCACCCTCCAGCTGTCGAACACATCCCACAGACCCAACCACCCATGCCCACGGACAAATGAAGACAGTGCCACTCCAGACACAGCCAAGCTTTCGCTATACGGTCTTATGTGCCCTCAAGAGAGAATCCAAAGTTGTAGTCTTTCCCACTGTCAACAGGACTTTCCCTGTGGTCAGTGAATCTTTCCTCACCGTCACTGGACCTTTCTCCAGGGGTCAGCCTAGTTAAAGCAAAGAAGGAAAAGAAAACGCCCGAAGGTGCCAGGGAGGACCCAGAGAAGCACTGTCTTCACCCGCCTTTAGAGCAGTCATGTACCACCCTTGGAGGCCTGCGCTGTGTTGATGGGTGGGTACAGGCACGTGCAGGAGACTCCATGAAGAAACTGAATGCCAATAATTGTCAAGATGGTATCGTAATCCAAAGCACATGTATAATAGTGTCGGTGTTAGTTATCTCTGGCTCAGCACAACTTTAAATTTCAATACTGAAAAGAAATCATGAGAACTTCGTTCATACCTTTAGCAGACAATTCCATCCTATGAGTTTTTTCGAAATCGTGAACTCAGCACCAAATAAGCAAAAAAAAATTAACTGTCGAGTTCAAGCAAGAAGCAATCCAAACAAACTGGTATACAACAATGAACGTATTGTGGTATTTTCTGTACGTGAAATACTCTGAATCAGCGACTGTGGCCATGGCAGAACACAAATCAGGAATCACCAGAATGATGTAAACGAAACACAAGAAGAGTAACATCCGAGTGATTCTGGTGTCTGCAGTGTCGTCTCGAGTGTTTAGTTGTCCAGTCATCTGTCCTCTCTGAAGGGAAGCTCGGCGTAGACGGACTATCGTGATGACACAACAAACAATCATCGTGAACAGAAGAACTGGTTTCACCAGGTTAGACATATGGAACATGATGTTTCTGGCAAGTGTGACGTCACCATGGAACAAAGGCGTACTATCTCTGTAAGCGATGCTTCGATTCGTTGAAGGGTCTGTTCTCCATTCACAGTGAAAGAAGGTAAAGTGGGAAGCAAGAATATAAATGGCACAAGAAATGACAGGGATATAACTGCAATCATCCATACGCAAAAAAAGAAATTAAAAAAACGCATCTCTCTCTCTCTCTCTCTCTCTCTCTCTCTCTCTCTCTCTCTCTCTCTCTCTCTCTCTCTCTCTCTCTCTGTGTGTGTGTGTGTGTGTGTGTGTGTGTGTGTGTGTGTGTGTGTGTGTGTGTGTGTGTGTGCACCCCGCGCGCGCGCGCGGGCGCGCTCGTGATTACATAGATCTCTAAGAGAGGTTAGAGTAGGAACATATCCGAAATAGATTTCTTTCTTGTTTCCCCCATCATATGGCCTATTCCCCCATTTCCTTTTCAGAACGAATATATTAGAGATTTGTCGTTGACACTGACAATACTTATGCTATGTCTAGAGAGTCTCCAACTGCCATCTACGACACAGTAAAGAGCTTGCATAACCGGGGTCGTTTCTTAGGCAACTGTTTGTCATTTTCTTAATGCAGGGGGGAAAAACCCCACCACTACTATTGCAAAATTGAGGCTGAAAGTGTCAGAACAGCCGGCGGGGTAGTTAACACACAGCAGTTCATTTTGAAATACTAACCCGCAAAAAGTACAAGGGAGGGAAAAGAAAGATTCTGCGACTGCCAAAGCTGCAGGCAGCTGCAAATACCCACGCGTTTCACCCACGAGAAATATGGCGGCTTTAGACGTGCTGGAACGAGGTGCTTTACATGCTACATAACCCAACAGTTTCAATATAATGTCAGTGAAGGATGTAAGATTTTTTTTTTATTATTATATTATGTTTTTTTCTCTTCCTACCACAGCCACCCCATCCTCTTCATTACTTATTCATTTCCACAGTAACCGTGGACTCCTTTACAATTTTTCCCTGTGTTTACTTATTGCTCTTCTTTCTTTCTTTTTTTTTTTATTCTTGTCCTGTGCCCGAAAGTAAAAAAAAGAACGAAACAAACAAACAAGATCAAGACCGATGTTTTTTTTTTTTGTAGTAGGGGACTCAAAATTTGTAATGTATTGATACGTTGAATGATTTAGCATACTTTTTTTTCCTAAGAAATCTAAGCTAGTGAAACAGCACATCGTACAGAATTTCAATATTTCCAAAGGCAGTTACTGTTAGACTGAATAAATACAGCGCCGAAAAGGAAAAGCTGTACCAAAACAAGGCAAGAGAGTATGACAATGCGCTCCTCTCTCTCTCTCTCTCTCTCTCTCTCTCTCTCTCTCTCTCTCTCTCATACACATAATTTTTGCATAAGCTCTTTATGGAACTCTGTATCCTCCAGTATGCATGTTTTTTGTGTTTGTTTGTTTGTTTGTTTTGTTTGTTTGTTTGTTTGTTTTTTAAGATGGGCTAACAAATTTGTAAAGCCATGTTTGTATCAAGGTCGATAAATCTGACAAAACACCTGCCGTTAATGGTTTAAACAAATCTTTCATCACAGGTACGTACAGTTACACAATACAAAGTGAGCAGCAACAAGCTGAATGCTTATAGTGTGCTCTACAAAATGACAATACACAACTAATTTACCTGGCGGCTACAGTAATACAAATATTACATTATTTTTATGAAAACAATTGACAGTTTAAAGTTTATAAATCGCATGAAGAATACAAAAAGAGAACACCCCCGCCCCCCCCCCCCCTTTCCCGGAAAGAAAAAAAAATAATTAAAAAAAGAAAAAATAATTAAAAAAAAAAAAGAATAAAGAAAGAAACGGACATTAACGAAGAGAGACTATGAGAAACACACCACAGTCACACTAATTTGTTATCATCACAATTTGAAATAACGGCAACATTTTTAATACAATCTTCTTTTGTCATACCTGAAACCTCCAATAGACAATGTATCTAAAACCGGTTGCTTCCAGAGATAAACTTATGAACAGCTTCAAATATCAATATATTGGTATCTATATGCAGATTACGGTCACCTTTTAACAGAGTTTGAACATTTCTGTAGTGTGATGGGAGATCGGAAATAGTTTGTGTGCGGGTTTCATTAAAACGAGGACACACAGAAAATAGTGTTCAGCTGTTTCCTCCCCATTACCACACTCACACAGTGGGTCGTTAATTAGATGGCGGTTGGACATATCGTATCTCAGATCACTGATTCCAAGACGAAGACGGCAATGAATGATTTGGTTTTTTCTCTCGCCATGGTAAAAGTACGGCGGTATGACAGGATCATCAGCCGATAAATGATGCTTGACTACGCTTAAAGATGGACTGGTTTTAATATGATCTGGGAGACTATTCCATAAAGATGTAGTTGAAGGAATGAAGGATTTCCGATATATCTCAGTGTTGCATTTTGGAGTTGTACGCTCTAACGGCCTTCTCCTGTGATAAGGATTCCTGTCAGATTCTTTTTTTATGTAGTGGACTTACATGGGCTGTTTTTCAGACGTTTGGAAACTTTGCTTCAATCATACTTCTGTTAAATATGGTAGTCAAGGGATCCAATATAACTGGAAGAGATGCAATCAACAACCTGTTGTGAACCAAATCAGGCCCTACTGCTTTATTCTTGTTCAGATTCAAGTTAACATCCTTAACATTAGTAGCTGTCAAAGAAATGTCTGTAATTTCTGGAACTATGAATAGTACGTCTGGCACTTCATCACCATCATTTTGACTGAGCAATGAAATATTTATTGAAAGCGTTCGCTTTGTCTGTATTGTTATAGTTTACAATGCCATTACAAACAATTGGAGGTATTTCGTTCGAGTCAATACCTTTCTTTTTTTTAAAAGATTTTACCAGGTGCCACCATTCTTTTTTACCAAAATTTGTGGAGTTAGAAACCTTATTGTCTAATTCAGCAACATAGTCAAGTTGTCTTTGTCTTTCTCTTGATGTCACATAATTCCGAAATCGACGAAACCTGTACCAATCTTCTGGATCATTGGTATGTTTAGCTATACTGTGTATTGTTTTACGTTCCTCTATTAACAGTCTTATTTCATCAGTCATCCAGGGGACGTCGTCAGGACGTACAATAATAAATTTTAGACGGCATGCATAGTTTCGCTTTTTCCATTAATATTTTTTGAAAACATTTCAGCACTTTGATCTACTGATCTGTTGCGAGTAATGTCGTCCCAGTTTACAGTGCCTAACAGGTCACAAAAGCGATCTGCATTTAGCTTTCTATAATTAAGTATGGTCCTTTTGAATGGCTGGTTCTTGACCACAGTATGTCTAATCATGGCGCAAGGACCACTATGATCACTGCAATAGCTGGCAAAACGTCAGTGGATGTTACAATGTTGGGGCATTGTGTGAGAACCAGATCCAAACACGTTGCACTCGAATCTGTAATCCTTGTGGGTTCATTATAAACTGAGTGAGCCTGTATCGATTCATGATTCCAAGTAAGTACGGTGAGGGTGTCGTAAGGAAATCACTATTGAAGTCACCAAGAATAATACATTTTGATGAAGTATTATTTACCTTACGAATGCTTTCTTCTATCTGATCCCAGTAACTTACAGGGGAACTTGGAGGTCGATAAAATGACCCAACCAGTAGACTACTTGGCCAAGCTTTGTCTCGACCCATACAGCTTCAAGGTCATTAATATAGAGATTTGGTCGAGGTTTACAAACTGGTTTTCCGTGCATCTTATAAACCATTCGCAAACAAAGAGAACCAGAGAAATACCGGTTCAAAAAAATGGAAGCACTGGCACGCACTCATCACAACGATTCACACCTGCCAGTCTCTGAATGATTTCGATTCAGACCTCTCCAAAACCAGCCCCTGATTGCGTCGAGTGTTTCCTTCCACTGGGAGCCGACAAGGTGCAAGCCACTTAATAAGTCGAAGCCTTCCCGAAGATGTTCAATACTCAGGCCAACCAAAGCTGGATGGTCATCGTGACCTACCTGCAGGCCGCCGATGGTTATATTATTATTAAACAGAAAAGGATGGCGTGATTCTTGTTCAGCAAGCGGGCTTTCGAAAAGGTCATTGTACCACAGACCACTTAGTAAAACTGACCAGTTATATTAAAAACCAATTCTCCCACAGAAAAAAAAAGTACATTGGCTACATTTTTTTTTATAGATCTGGTTCCAAAGTGAGACGACTGCAGGCGGAAATCTAAGCAAATCTTAAATAAATGTTAGCGAACCGCCGAGAGAAACGTGGACAAACGAGTCACAAGTCAAATCACAACGCGTTTCGACCTCTTGTAGACTGTTTTGAAATATGAGATTTCCAGTTGGTTTAAAAGTGGTAAGCATTTTCGGTAATTTATGCTGTATATTATGTCCTAAAGGATTTTGGTATGCTAAATTCATTTATCAAATTTGCCAAGTGATATCTCGATTCTTTTCCAAGATGTAATTAGTTATTCAAAATGGCCACCTTGCAGGAAAGGAAACTCCTTCAGGCATTAGTGGACACAAACTTAAGTGTTTATTTCAGAACATTCTGAATAAAACCTTGAAAGAAAACATAATAAATATTTCAAACTTGTATTGCTCTTCATAATTGTAATGATTGGATCTTTCTATCAAAGTGTACCCCCGACCCGTCCCTGCACAAAGAAATGAAAAAATGGTAATTAACATCTATACCTTTTAGTTTTGACTTGAAATTCTCTGTACAAGGAATGCAAAACAGTCAAATCTGACTTAAGAATCTGAATGATAATTACATAGGTAAGCCTTTGAATGACCAAATTAAACAGCAGAGGAATCAAACAAAAAGAAAGTGTTAAATACAAAGAATGTGCCCAATTCCTTTGAAAACAGATTTAAATTGCTGCTAGACTTTTTAATTTGTCATTTACCTTGCAAAGATGTACTGTCTCCTGTGTCAATTTGCTAAATCCAATAAAATCTCTTGATAAAGCAAACACAGCCAGCAACGTTAAATTCATGGAACAGAAGCCTAACTATTCACGATTCTCTGGTTCAATTCACGTAGTTTCGCTTTAGTGTACATGTAAATGAAAACGGAACATGCCTGCTGATAACAAGAGACCATGTTCTTTCAGTTCATGCTTTCAATTATTGCTGTTTCTGCAGAGTCACCAGTGCTGCACTTGCATGTACTAGTACATTACAGTTTATGCTTTCTGCACTGACAGTTTTGCAACTGCAGCTAATGAGATAAATGCAGGCTTCAGGCACTGCTGGAAGAGACGTCATAATAGGTGCAAATGCGCCATCATTGACGGTCCATTCCATGGTGTCTGGTTTGGGCAGCAGTGGACGTTGTTTTTCAGCTTGGTTCCAGACAAGTGCCTGGTAATGTGCTCGCTTGATATGGAACGACAGGGCATCATGTGTTGGTGGCGAGGTTTCCACGGGCTTGGCTTGAGCAAACAGACCTGACCTTGTATCGTCTACAGAAGCATTGTCCATGTTGCACACTTTAAAGATGAAGGCCTCTGCATCAGTACACGCTTGGTGAGACAGTTCACCTCTTCCAAGTGTTGCAAGGAGGTCATAATGCTCCTTAAAGACTTTCAAGCAAGATTTCTTGGTATGACCAGCCAGGCACGATGTCGCATCACTTCCAGTAAGTGAATGAAATGCCGCTAAAGGCACTCAGGAAACTTGTCAGAGGGAAGCTGATCTACAATGGTGTGGATTCAAATGTACTTTCTGTTCTTTGACTTTCCCGCTTTCACCCACACTTTTGAGCATGGCATTTTGTTGAAATGGGCAAGAAGAAGGACCAGCACATCCGTATCTTGTGCAGCAACACAACAACTCGTGAAGTTTGGCTCTTTACACAGTGAAGAATAATCCGAGTGTCCGCCTCCTCATGTTTGGCTTCTAATTCTTCAGTGTTTACATCAGGAGCTGAGGACTCAACCTGCTCTTCATCACAGAAGCCACCTGAAATGACAATGATCTTGTTTTCAGGTGCAGGATCAGTTGGCAAGACAAGAAACTGGCCAGGTCAGCTTTGTTCTCTGCAAGGGCAATGAAGTTTTCCCACTTTAGTGGTAAAGGGACTTCTCTGCTTTGGATCTCTCTCCTCACGGGCACTGCATGTCTGCCTCGTTTGTGTCTGGTGCCAACCTTGATGGACATTTCATAGTACCTGTCAAACACAACACCAATTCGAGTGAAGACAGCACCACTCTGAAGAACAGATTCAACAACTGTGGCAGCTAGGTCACCAAAGGGCTTGGCGTTTGGTGACTTTCCAATTACAATCGCAAGTGCTTGGCCATCAATGATGAGTGTTGGTTTTTTCTCCAAGGTCAGCAGGTTGAAGGTTTGGGGGGCAAGGTGTGCCACCAATCAAAGCATCTTCTAAAAGGGATTTCTGACCAGAACGGAGATTGCCAGTCATTTCTGCTATAGCAGCCGGGGCAGAAGAAGCTTATACTGTAGTATGTCTTGCAGATTGACGTCTCTTCCAGCTCTGTATGCTGTGATAAGTCGCTGCAGAAACTTTCTGTCGGCCTAGATGACTTTCTGTGCACTCGTATTGGATTGCTTTTGCTCCAATTCGAACAAGGTTGCAAATGTCAGGCATTTGTTCCTGTGCAAAGTGTCTCTGAACTGCTCTTGTCGGTCGTTGCAGACAACAAGCCTTTCTTAACGAATTTGATCAGCTGGACTTGACCTTTTTCCTTGACTGTCAACTAATGTTCAGTGATGTTGCTGGGGATACATCCTTTGTTGCACTGTTCTGCAAGTCTGTGGGTGCCTCGTCTGTGAAGAGCTTGAAGGTTTGCAAAGTGTTCGGCAGCTTATTTTCATCCCTCATATCAAGCCTTTGTCTTGCCAGGTTGCTTTCATTGTGTGTGAAGTTGTCATCTTGCCTCAGTCCAAAGGTACATTTCGTTCAACTGCTGATGTGAGATCTGAGGTTGTAGGAGGGGGCCCACCTGTTCAGCGCTGTAGTTGTTTTGGTGATGCCTATTATTCCACCACCCTTCTTCCCTGTGTCGTTGAGCCATTCCTGACTTTGGTCAGGGTCAACTTGGTACTGTTGAGGACCTCTTGACTATGAAGGTGCCCTTTTCAAACTCTGCCTTGACGTTTTCTGGCAACTGATTCATCTCACATAAGTAGATGGATCCAATTTGGCGTAGTTGTGGTGGTTATACCACATGAAATAGGGCAACATTTCGCCAAAAGCATGCAGATATAGTTGCCAAAGGCCTTCTCTGTGTGCTCTGGTGAAAAGTAGGAGAATCTACACCATCTGATTGTATGTCCACGAGAACTTGAAGTTGGGATTGTCATTGCTCGAGACAAATGCATCCATAGCCTTGCTGACGTCTGGAGAAGCCAACAACTTCATCATTCCAGCTGGGCCATCAGTGGACAGTTCATCCTGTATCTCTTTCTAGATCTTGGTCTGTGTCTTTGATGAACATCAGAGCTTGGGAGCAAGCAATCGCCAAAGTGCTTGAAGTGTCAACTTGTGTCCTCTCATCCCCTGGGCGTAGGACTTTCCAGACATCACCCGCTCTGCTGTTCCTGGACCAAAGATGCTACTTTCAACCCAAGCGTCCAGAAGACCTGATCCCTGTGCTGTCCAATAATCTGAAGAAAGTTCATAGCGGTATGAAGTCTTTCTAATCTCACAATCAAAAA
>JADBJO010013187.1:20000-37500 GCA_016801955.1 Conus betulinus
GAACGTTCTATAGTAACCTGTGCATATGCGGGTCAGTTTTTTGGGGATTTTTTTTTTGGCCCATTGACACATCAGGAGAGGAGATTGGGGGTAAAGGGAGGAGTGAGACATCGAGATTGAAATAACCATTAATAACATTTGACACATATAGTAACTGGACATGCGACATGGAAGCCGGATCGCGGTACATCACTTTTGCTCATTAGGGGGATAAGCGGAAATGTTCATGCTGCCCATCATGATTTCTCTATAGTTGAAAATGTCAACGTTTCCAGGGGTGGTCAGTCTGATTTCCTTTTCGATCAACGTTTCTCAGGGTTGTCAGTCACCACCTTTTCGATCCTCAGCTGTTGAATCGTCATCCAGTTTGGAAGCTCCGCTGCACCCTGCTAGTGTCTTTCGATGTTTCTTGCAAACACTTCAATATTTCTCTAAAATTGTCGCACAATAGTCCGGATGCTTGTTGTTCAAAAGTATCAGCTGGACGGTTGACACAGTCACCCATTTTCATGACCAGAGTGTTTGCACTGGGGTGGACACAGTGTCGGTTTGTGCTGTAGACTGGACAGAGGGTTGGTCAAGAACACCCCATGGTATGAACGCGACTGTCGCCCTCGTGTTTCAGTAACAGATCAGTCTGAGGCACCGTCACTCTCTCAGTGATACACAACGCGTTTCTGCTGAAGCGGGTGGGCAGGTCGTGTCGCCTGTATATATTCATCACTACACATTCAGGACTGTCCGTGGCGTCATTGTCAAGGACTATGTCAGACATAGTCCTCTTTTTCCCCGTGTTGTAAATTAAATTGGGACGTGTTGGAAGAAAAAGGCCAGAGGGAGATGTAAATACACTTGTCTTTTGCTGTTCTATCCAAACTCTGTATGCTTCAGCTCTCTTCCCTATTCCGGTTAACTTGCGACGGGCGATTTCTCTGAGACTCAAATGTGTCACTGTGTGTCACAGAGGATTGGCGGGCTGTCTACAGTCGAAGAACAACAACGAGTTGGTGTTCTCCTCCTTCGATTTCAAAGAATGGGCAACACATTTCTCATAACAACGTGTTCCGAACACTCTCCAAACGCGAGGGAAACTCAACAGCTGCATATTAAAGAACTATTTCGTAAAAAACACTCTGTAAAGTTGCTCTCTCTTTCGAATACCTTTTTTGCTGGTTACCAGGTAAGGGAAGCTGAGAGAGAGAGAGAGAAGAGAGAGAGAGAGAAGAGAGATAGATAGATAGATAGATAGATAGATAGATAGACAGACAGATAGATAGGCAAATAAACAGAGACACAAAGAGACAGGTAGACAGACAGAGACAGAGACATTTTAAGCATATGTCCCAAAGTTGTTCTGCAGGCACTTCGTGCACTAACAAAAAGTCCACAGAAATGACAGAGATCCTTTTACAGCTGGTGTTCTTGACGCATCTTTCAGCCCCATGAAGATCCCTCTGGGGAGAGAATCCATTTATGAATTCTGATCAGTCCCAATCGGAAGCAACCCGTAGCATTAGCGTAGACCAGGCACGCCTGTTAGAATTTGTTTCAACTTCACTGCATTTCGCTGGGAGAAATAGTTAGGGGCCGTTGAGATGTGCTAAATACAAGCACACAGGGAAAAAAAGGACTCCATAACGTTCCTGAAATTTAGAACACCCCCACCCCTCCCCCCAAAAACAAAAAAAAATAAAATAAAATAAACATGACAAAGGCTTGAATGCAGATGCATGCACATACACACATGGACAAAACAAATAATGACATGTTCTATTGTAACCTGTGCATATGCGCGCGCGCGCGCGCGCGCGCGCGCGCGCGCGCGTGTATGTGTGTGTGTGTGTGTGTGTGAGAGAGAGAGAGAGAGAGAGAGAGAGAGAGAGAAGAGAGAGAGGAGAGAGAGAGAGAGACGTTAATGAGTATAAGCCATGGCCCCTTCTGTTGGGAGTACAGTATTCGGATTTCCAGTCATGCAGCAGGGTAATGTGAAATTTCACAGCAAGCAGCTGACACATATAGCATATCACATTCACACGGTGACTATAACAGGGTAAGTTCCTTTCAGATAAGCGAAATGGTACACCTCTTTAAGCGTTGTGTAGGTCTGTACATATGCTATCTAAAACTACTTTACCATTTTATTAAGCCAAACAAAAATGACGACACTGGACATTTTATTTTCAGATTCTTATTCCAACATGCCTATCAAGGTCGAACGGATTCCTGGACTCTTTTGAGCATCTCCGTTATCTAAATTATCATCTACACAATGATATAAAGACGATTCCAGGATATGACGTATGCTGACACGGGTCGTGCTCATTTTTTCAAACTAATAAGCTGGATTTTACAAGGGAAGAGAGAGAAATTAATAACTTCATAAAGATGTGAAAGCAGAAAAAAAAAAGAAAATTTGTAAGAGACAATGACAACGACAATGACATTTTATTTCAGTAGGGCCAAGCCCCCTTAAAAGGTGTGTGTTCACAGAAAAGCAACAAGAACTTCAAGATTTCGGCAGAAAGAAACAAAACATAAAGACCAGCTATATATTTCATTATCTACACTCTTACTTACAAATCAATTTAGAACATTGCAGTCCTCTCTGGCTTTATAGCCTTTGTACAAGTAAATGCAGAGGGTTTTTTTTCACAGTTTTTTGCATGAACAGAGGATAACAATAGATTAAGATGGAACGCATTGGTTTTTCTGTAATATTTTGGAGCGATCAATTGTTTTCTTAATTTATCGTAAAATGGACCACATAACACAAAATGAACTTTGTTTTCCTTCGGTATTCTTACAGAATGGATATAACGGATTATTAGGTGTAGGATTCCTGTATCTATAGTAATGAACAGCAACGTCTGATACACCAAAATGAAACAACGACATTACATGTTTAAAGCGTCTCTCCATATCTAATTGTATTTTGGAGTACAGTGCATATAATCACAAAATCTTCTATCCATTGAATACCGCTCACTGTTGTCCACGTGTGTGTGTGTGTGTGTGTGTGTGTGTGTGTGTGTGTTCAGATGTTTCGTCCGCGCCAGTTCCTGATCGTTTACAGTCAGACGTGCACGTGATTTCTTCCGTATCTGCGCCTTTTGATCAGTCTTTTTTTATCATTGAATGTCTGTGGTTTAAGAAGTCGGACACAGGATCAAGACTTCGTTAGTTACATAATGCAATTTGATGTTGTGACATTCACTGAAACCAAAACAGACGTTCAAGACACAGAGTTTATATCGGCTATATTTTTCTGATTTGGGTTATTCCGTCGCTTTACTAAGTAGAAAATATCTTTCACATCAACGATCTGGTGGTATAGCAGTAGCTTATAGATCCAATTATTCAAAAGATATCCAGTTTTTAGAAACAAAATGTGAAAGAGACTGTGTCATGCAGATTAAAATTAAGAAAAATCTCACAGGTTATGATAAAGATGTTCTGGTTGGAGCCGTATTATATTCCTCCCGAGGTAGTGTATATGGTGGTGTTGATTGCTTTGATGATCTCCAGACTAGTCTTATGCGGCATAATTCTGAAGATTATTATGTGTTATTGATGGGTGATTTCAATGCATATACAAAAATTTACCTGATTTTCTTGATTTAGATCGACACAATGACGATGAAGATATATATTTTTTTTTAATGAATTACCCTTTCTGCATGGAACAACATGACATTCCTTATGAAAGACATTCCCAAGATTTTTCGGAGACCAAACAACTATGGTTATAGATTACTGGATTTATGCAAATGTCATAAGCTGCTAATATTCAATGGCAGAGTTGGCAGAGATGCAGAATTAGGAAAATGTACAAGTAGTGGATGCACTGTTATTGATTATATCATAGGTTCACTTCATTTGTCACAGATTTTGATGTTGATCCTTTTGATGCCATGTTATCAGATGTTCACTTGTCCTCTAGTTATGTGTTTAAAGGGTATTCAAGTCAGACATGATGACTCACAGAAAACTGTAAGATGCAGTCTTCAACAATCAGTTGAATATTCAAATGTTAAGTCTGATGCTGGTCAAATCAAAAATTAAAAGATGGGATGCTACTAAAGCAGTAGTATTTCCGAGAAAGTTTTTGTGTGTTAAAGATGTTGAAGATTTAAACAGTATACTTGACAATGATAATGAATCAGTAGCCAATATAAATGAGTTGTTAACACACGTTCTTATGAAAGCCACCAAGGATACCCTTGGTGAAGTTCAGAAAGGAAATAGAAGACAGTCGTCAAAACATAATAAAAATATAAACCTTGGTTTAATATTGTGTGCAAGAATAGGAGGGCCACTTATTTTAGAGCTAGAAAAATAAATTAAACAGAGTGACTCCATTGGTAATCGTGTAAATTTGTTGATTAAAAGTAAAGATTATAAGAAGGTATTAAGAAAATCAGAAAGAATTCACAACAAAGAATGGCACAAAGAGATTAGGTGTTTAAGGACAAAGCGACCAAAAGAGTACTGGGCAAAAATAAAAAGGAAACCAAATGTGTCGTGTCCTATTGGTTTGAATGAACTTTATGACCACTTTAAAAATATGAATCTTCACGTTGATGATGATGGGTGGAAAGATGATGTTGAATATGATATAAATTTTGATCTCGAGTTTTTGAATAGACCAATCGAGGATGTAGATGTAGAATCAGCAGTGCAGAAATTGAAAAATGGGAAAGCTCCAGGTGATGACAGATTATAAACGAATATATTAAGAAACAGCGTGCCCTTAATGACAACAATTTATCGTAAACTTTTCAATAAAGTTCTTAACTCAGGTGTGATTTCTGAAGAATGGGTAGTGGGACTTGTTCTACCAATCTACAAGGGAAAGGCAATAAAGACGATTGTGACAATTATCGTGGAATAACACTGCTTAGCTGCGTAGGTAAATTGTTTACAACGATTTTGAATAATCGATTAACTGATTTTTTCTTGAAAGTAATAAGCTGCTTTCTGAAAGTCAGGCTGGTTTTCGTCGTGGTCATTCCACATTGGATCATTTTATTTGTTTTGAAAAGCCTTGTAGATATTTGCGCGCTGCTAAAAAAAAAGCAATTGTTTTGTGCTTTTGTTGACTTTAGGAAGGCTTTTGATTCTGTGTGGAGATTAGGACTATGGCAAAAACTTGTAAAGCAAGGAGTGTGAATGGTAATATTCTCCAGGTGATTGTAAACATGTATCATCAAATTAAATCGTGTGTTTTCATAAGCGGTAACAAATCTGATTATTTTAGTAGTTATAGAGGTGTGCGGCAATTAGAAAATTTGTCTCCGGTTCTTTTTTCTTTGTTTTTTTTGAATGACCTCGAACAATATTTTTTTCTGATCACAATTGTACCTCGTTAAATATTGATTTAGATCTTCCTGATGCAGACTTAAGCAGTTATCTTTGTTTATTTTTGCTTTTGTATGCTGATGACACTGTTTTGCTTGCTACCTCATGTGATGCTTTGCAAAAAGCTCTTACTGCGTTTAAAGAGTATTGTACTGGATGGAAACTAACTGTTAATGTACAGAAAACTAAAGTTATGATATTCAATGGACGTAAGAATAATAAACACGTGGTTTTAAATTTGGTAACGAAGTCATTGAAATAGTAGATAGTTTCAAATATTTTGGAATCTGTTTTTTAGTAGATCTGGTAAATTTCATAAATGTAAAACCATAGGCATGATCAAGCACAAAGTTCAATGTTTTTCATTACTCAAGCCGCTCGAAATAAAAAATTATCCGTGAATATTGTTTTAGATCTATTTGAAAAGATGGTTGTACCTGTGCTATTATATGGCTGTGAAATATGGGGTTATGAAGATATCAAAATCATAGAAAGCTTGCAACTTAAGTTCTTAAAGCATTTACTCCAACTTAATCGCAGTACCATGACAGAGTTAATATATGGGGAACTTGGAATTTATCCGTTGTCTGTGCAAATTAAAACCCAAATGATCTGATTCTGGATCTCACTAGCAACTCCAACGGATAAATATTCGAGTAAAATATATTGTGTTTTATATGACTTGTATATAAATGGTATTTATATGTCTGGATAAAGTGTATACAAAGCATTTTTTGTAGAAACAGGCTATGATTGTATTTGGGAAAACAGCAGTTTTCTAACGAAAGATCGTTATGTAGAAACATTTCTTTATCTTTGAAAGATAACTATGTACGTTCGTGGAATAGGGTGTTACATTCAAGTAATAAATGCCTATTCTATAGAAATTATAAAACAGATTTCAAACGTGAAAATTACATTGAACAATTACCTGATCTATATATATTTCCCTTAATTAAATTCCGATGTAGTAATCACAAACTCATGATTGAAGTAGGAAGAAGACTTGGTCTTGCCCGCGAGGAACGCTTTTGTAAAGATTGTAAAACAGATGTTGGAGACGAATTTCATTTCATTATGGAATGCCCAAAGTATGAAGAGTTACGAGTACGTTTTATTCCCAGAAAGTATACGAGTGTGAAATCTGTTTACAACCTGTGCAGACTATTCTCGCTGGCAAGAATGTTCTGTTAAAGTTGAGTAAATATTTCAAAATTCAGCAAAATGGTGTAAGTTTATGATGACCAGCCTGCTCTATGTTTTAGTGATTATGCCATTACGCCTTTAATACACATAAAACGCTTCCTGCATTTTGCTTAGTCATTTTGTGTCATGTTGAAGTGGATTACATTTTTTTTTTTTTATTTTATGTCCTTCCATACCCCCAAAGGGGTGACAGGATAATTAAATCTTGAATCTTGAATCTTGTCTGCGCACATGTATTCGCATGATTCAAACTTTGTGAGGACTCGCTGTGCAGTGAAACAAAGCAATCAAAATCTAATATATATATATTTCTAATACAGTTATAGCCGTTGGGTTTGAATTGACAATTATTTGCATGTGTGCATTCATGTTAAGTTTCATTGATAGTATAAGTCAATACGTGAGCTTAAGTTCGAAGGATGATATCCCTTAGGAAGAAAAAAAAATAACCATGGTGTATTCTTCTTGATGGAAAAAGAACAACAAACAGTCAAATACAGTTTTTTTATGATGCTGTGGAATTGGGTAGGATATCTCTTCCACAAATTTTACGAACATTGGAAAAAGAAAGACAAAGAAAGAAAAGAAACATTAGACAGAGCACCAGCCAATCTGCTGCAACGTTTTGGTCCGTTTCCTTTATATATCATAGACATGAAAATGAGGGCACTGATGCTTGTTTGAATTTCGCTTCTCTCTCTCTCTCTCTCTCTCTCTTCTCTCTCTCTCTCGCCCTCTCTCTCTCTCTCTCTCTCTCTCTCTCTCTCTCTCTCTCTGTCCGATCCAGCTTGATCTCCTTCATTCTTTCTGGAACGCCTGGAATCCACTTCTCTGGACAAGCGGAATGTGGAAGTCAACGGGTCACCTACAGAGATCCTGGGGTCAGCAGCCGGGAAACACTGATCTGGTGAGAACTGTGATGACATCGAGCAGCTACTGAATAAGAAACATCTGCATAACCTTACCCTCAGTGACAGCAAGTCTACCTCCAATAAGATGCGTTCAGCAACTATGCAAAAAAGTTCAAGAGAAACCATGAAAGATGCTAGACACATGACTGAGTAATAAAGCTGACGAGATCCAAGGATATGCGGACAAACAGGATTTGAAGAATTGTAATGATGTCCTTTAGACCTTTATGTACCTGCATTATTATGATCATCGCCTCTGCTCAGCGTTGATAGAATCAACCATCACTGACAAGGAAAGGATCTTTGAACAGCGTGCAAATTGCCCTTCATCCATCAATGACAAAGCTGTTGACTGGCTTACTCCAAGCGCCACCAACGAAGAAAAGGATAAACTGCTGGCCCTCTTGGACACCACAACGTGATGCGTGTGCTGCTGACCAGTAGAAAGCTCCTGGCTCACACTCCACACCAGCAGAGGTCTACAACGAAGGTGACACAACTTTGAGTGAGTGAAAAGTTTCATCATGTTTTTCTTTTCCGATGTAGCAGCAGGAGACAATACCCCCAGGAGTTCAAAAGATGCAGCTGCTATCCACTTGTTGTCTAAATGTAGAGGAACATCCAGGCAAGTGACAATCACTGAAGCATACATCTTCTTTTCATAGAGGCAAGATATTTGCCAGGAATCTGATGAAACGTCTGTAACACATTTTGAGCACGAACTTTTGCCAGACAGCCAGGTGGCTTCAGGAAAGGTAGAGAAATCATTGCAATATTTGCAGCAAACTAACTCGAAGAAAAATGTCAGGATCAAAATGCCGTCCTGTTCTACATTTATGTTGACCTGACCAGGCCTTTTATATCTTTAGTGAAAATGTCGATGCCCACTGAAACTCATCTCTGTGGTGCAGCATTTACATGACAGCATACAGGCTCAAATTCAGGACAGTGGAGAAACGTCTAACTCATTCCCTGTCACAGTTGGCGTAATGTAAGGCTGTGGCTTGGCGCCCACTCTGTGCAGTATGAGAACAGACTGCTGTGGATCGAGCTAGATGGTGTTACTGTATCCTCTGAGACACCAATTAGTGTGAAGAAAGAGTGACAACGGCAGCGCAACAAAACGACAGGACAGGCAGGAAAGCCCATGCCAGCAATCAAGATTATGTCTCCCACATTCCCTGTCCAAGCTGTCACTGCACATTCCGTACAGGATTCGCTTTGATATGCCACCTCTGCATCCACAAATTGTCTCACCTTCCCCAGCCACAGGATGACTGAAACGGTCCTCGTCGACTTGGCAGAGGTACAATAGCTGTCCGACAGTGTCGTGACCCCCCCCTCCCCCACTCTCTCTGTCTGTCTGTGTCTGTCTGTCTGTCTCTCTCTGTCTCGCCTCTCTCTCTCTCTCTCTCTCTCTCTCTCTCTCTCTCTCTCTCTCTCTCTGGGGGCGCATGGACTGACTTCATAGGAGTCAGACGTGTTGATGCCGAGCTCCGCGCAAACTGCTTTATTTACACCGTAATTAGTTCATGTTCGAACCCTAATTGCGCAGTCATTTCTATGAAGGATCATGCCTTCATCACAGCTGGGTTTTCGGGTGAAACGTGGTGGATGTGGATGTGGATGTGGCCGACACTCATCAACTTTATGAGCAAAAGGGCCAATACATACTCCGCCATGTTCGAAAGGACACTGAAGGTGAAGTCGCTGACAGGTGGTGTCATAGTGGGTTTGCTTCCTCATGTACTTGTTCTGGGAGAGTTTTTCAACAACAGTGTGGTGATGTCGAACAGAACCCCGAGCCTCGGAA
This sequence comes from Conus betulinus, assembly GCA_016801955.1. Taxonomy (NCBI): domain Eukaryota; kingdom Metazoa; phylum Mollusca; class Gastropoda; order Neogastropoda; family Conidae; genus Conus; species Conus betulinus. Next base: position 29,289 of record JADBJO010013187.1, read on the forward strand.
GGACAGTTTTTTCCTCAAACCTGCATCTCCAGTGGAGCTCGGAAATCCAGCACTGAGAAGTCAGGAGCCGCTACTACCAGCTCTACCTCTTTTTGTGAGCCCGTTGCTGAACCGACCATGCAGAATTTGATGTCCATGCTCCAGTCTCTGAGTGACAAATTTGACAACATAAACGACGATATCAAAAACATGAAAGACATCATTGGCAAACATCAAAGATGACGTGAAGGACAATTCGAGATGGTCATGCGGTTCTGCAGGAGGTGGTGACGTCCCTGAAGGATGAAGTGACCGATCTTCGATGGGAAAACGACGTGTTGAAGAAGCGGATGCAGGACAACGAACGCTCCATACCCAGTTCCCCAAAGAGTAACTGGACTCATGTTTACCACCGACGGCTCTGCAGCAGATGCCATTCGAAATGGAGGGGGCAGGAGTCTAAGTCCAATATCCAGGAGGCACAGAAGGAAAAGATCTGCCTCACTACTGGTCTGTACTCCACAAGTTACACCGCAAGAGGTCCTCATCTCTCGCCCTCCCTCTGCACAAGTCACACAGTCACCCCTGCAGTGGATTCCCTCCGACTGTGCAACGTGCTCGGCAATGAGACTGCTGACTCCCTGGCAAAGGAGGGGCACTACAAAGGAGCAGATGGACAGATCTACCAGCTACCCCGAAATCCAGGACCATCATCAAGGCCAAGCTGCAGAACAAGTGGAAGCAGCAGCATCCACGCCACAACAGAGCAGACCCGTACTACCTGCTGACTCGACGAGAGCAGGTAGTCATCTTCAGGCTCAGGACAGGCCACAACCGCCTGAAACAACACCTATTCTTTAAAAACCCGCATCGGCAACACAGAGCAGTGCCCCTGCAGAACAGGCAGCCAGACAACAGAATATCTGCTGCAGTCCTGCCAGCTCCAGCAAGCGCTTCGAGAGAAAAACCTGGCGCGACTCCAATACCAGTGGCCGGAAGCTCTACGGAGGACTGGAGGACCTGCGACGTACTGCCACCTTTGTTGAGGAGACTGGGGAATCCATATTAAGAAATGATGAACAACAACAACAACAATGATAAAAACACCAAAGAGAGTTTGGGAAAACTGTTAAAAAAATATCCTTTAAACGTAAACAAATTCATAATAATTTAAGTGTGGATGACTGGTATAAGCATTAATTTTAAAGACCTACTTTGAATTAGATGAATTTAGGGAGACATAGCTATTATACCCATAATAATAAAGAACATGTGTATGAGAACGAAGAAGAAATAAGAGCTATGGATCAGCCCATATCAAGAGAAGAAGTAATGCTTGCAATAAGGAAAATTGAAAAAATATATAAGCTGCAGGACCAGATGGGGTTATAGGGGAAATGCCAAAATATGCAGGGGCTCGATTAGTTGATTTTTTTGTAAACTTTTTTAATGTTTCATTTGACAAGGTTGTTTTCCAGACAACTGGACAGGGACTCTGTTGTACTTCCTTTATTTAAAAAGGGTGATGTGAAATAACCCTAGCAATTATAGAGGCATACCTTTTTGTGACAGTTGCAGTGAAATGTATAGTGCCATTTATAAATAACAGATTTTCAAGGATGGAAGAATATAACTTGACGGGCGAACACCAAGCGGGATTTAAAGACAGTTGACCGTATTTTTACTTTATTGGCATAATAATACAAAAAACAGTTTTTGTTTTAACCGCAAACTATACGTTGGCCTTCGTTGATTTTGAAAGACATTTGATTCTATAGAAAGGAACTTGTTATGAACGATACTTCTGAAGAATGGAGATAAAGGCAAACTGTATAAATCTATCTATAGTATGTACATGAAAGTAAAAGCTAGGGTCAGATGTGACGTTAAACTGACGAAATACATCAAATGTACTCGTGGGGTAAACCAAGGTGATGTTTTGCAGCCCTATACAGTTTTTATTTATCAATGAATTACCACTAGCAGTGATAGGATGTTGCAGACATGTTGCAAACTTTACACACGACTACTTTGAGATGTTTATATTATCAGTGGCTGAAGATGTGGCATTAGTGGTTGAAACAGTTATTGGTCCTGCAAACACAGATCGATAGTCTGTGTTGTGGAGCGTCAGCGTTACACTTGAAGGTGAATATAAACAAAAGTAACATTGTTGTATTTAGGAAAGAGGGCCATTTATCTGCTAGTGAGAAATTGACTTATAATGGAATAACCATGCCTGTTGTAAATGTGTACAAATATCTGGGGATTTTCTTTTCTACAAGAGTTAGTTTGTAGCAGCGTGCAATATTTTTTCTAGTCGAGCCCAAGAATGCTTTGTTATGTATATTGCAAAAATGAATAAGTTGAAAAATAAACTCTCTAAACACATTTCTAAAAACTGTTTGACTCTCAGATACAGCCAATGGTCAGTACGGTGCGGAATTATGGGGACAAGACAATGCAGCATTACACAGTGAAAAGGTGTATTTTGGACTCAAACGATTTCTTAGGAGTCGACATACGAACACCAAGCGATCTGATATAGGGATGAGCATAGATTACCATATAAGGCATATCGTATGTAACTGGGCCTCAAATGTTCATTGTGAATTATACATGCATGGGGTTTGGTTATGTCTGGCTGAACCAAGGTGTTGATGCAATTGATGATTTTCATCGGATTTTTAGAAATAGATTGTTGCATGCAGGTGCAAGAATTGAATTAGTATGTGAGTAATTGCGAAAGATTTATCGTGTATAGATCTTTTTGCACTGCGCCTAATGTTGAAAACCTGTCTATTGTGAATCTAGACAGGCATTTAAAATACGTAACTTCTAGATTCAGACTCGGTATTTCTGAAATTGCCGTGCATATTATCGTCACCAACTCCATAACAATGCACATTTATCATGCCAACTCTGCAGAGAGGAGATAGAAAGTGAAGTTTCATTTTGTATTATGTTTTCCTGTCCTGCAAAAGGTAAGAGCTCAGTATATACCTTTGAAGTATTATAAAGTCCCAAATCACTTCAGATTAGCACTTCTTTTGGCGTGTACTTGTGAACAAACAGTCAGAAATTTGTCGATTTATCTTTTAAAGCGTTCAAACTGCGGTCTTCAATGTTGCCTTAGAATAGTTTATGAACTTATTATTGGTTATTCTGTGTGTATCCCAAGGTGCTTTTGTGATTACATTTCATTAGCAGTTCCACTGGAGCTTGGGCACTGACCTGAAAATTTAAGAAGAGTCAGGGAGAATGTAAAGTACTTGAATCAATTTAGCTTGAAAGATGATAGAAAAAGCCAGAAAGAGAGCCATTGCGTTTCAGTTTCAGGTTCACCAAGAGGGTCACTGATGGGGGACTAGCCAATATATGCTACATCCACATCCTTAAGTTTTGAGACCACCACTACTCAGGATTTTGAACGCTGATAAGATAAATAAATTAACAACTAAGGATGAGAGAATTGGAAAGGGGGCCTCCTGGCTACGGACTCAGGGGATGTTTGACATGATGCATTAGACTAACGAGCTGGTCAGGCCTGGAGTACCATACGTACCATTTTTTTTTTCAGTGTGTTGGCGGGAATTCTGATATACAAACATACAAGCTCTTTAAAAACATCGTGTATGTGTAGTCATTAGTAGTTAGTGGTGTCGAGGGATGGAACAACCGGTTTTGTTCGTTGGTATTTTGGGTGTTTCACAAACGTATCATGCAAAACAATAGCAAGGAAAGTCTGTGTTTATCTGACTGATTTTTAATCAGTGGCTTGCAAATGCCTTTCCAAAACCCAGGCATGTTATCAGTTACAATCGTGGTGCATTTCCTATTTACAGCATGAAAACAACTCCTAGAAGAGATTTACGAAATCCAGAAGAGAACTGTGCACGAGATACGCGAAAAAGTTACCTCGCAGAATTCGGAACGAAGCAACCCAAACAAACTGGTGTACAACAATGAGTGTGTTGTGATACTTTTCCTATACAGAAATAACTCCCGGGNAAAAGTCGGGGATTTTCTTTTCTACAATAGTTTAGTTTTGTAGCGCGTGCAATCTTTTCTAGTCGAGCCAAAGAATGCTTTTGTTTCTGTATATTGCAAAATGAAATAAGTTGAAAACTAACTCTCTAACCCATTTCTAAACTGTTATGACCTCATATACAGCCATGGTTCAGAAGGTGCGGATTATGGGGACAAGACACTGCAGCAGTACACAGTTGAAAGTGTGTATTTGGAACTCAAACGACCAATTCTGAGGAGAATCGACATAACGAACGACCAAGCGATCTGATATAGGGATGAGCATAGATTACCATAATAAGGCATACTCGTATGTAACTGGGCCTCAAATGTTATTGTGAAGTATACATGAATGGGTTTGGTTATGTACTGGCGGAAACCAAGGTGTTGATGCAAAGTGATGATGTTCATCGGATGTTTAGAAATAGATGTTTGCATGCAGGTGGCAAGAAGTGAATTAGTATGTGCGTAATTGCGAAAGATTATCGGGTTATAGATCTTTTTGCACGGCGCCTCCTCATGTTGAAACATGTCCCTTATTGGTGAATTAGGACAGGCATTTAAAATACCGAACTTCTAGATTCAGACTCGGTATTTCTGAAATTGCAGTGCACTATTATCGTACAAACCGCCCCACTAGCATGCAAGATTTATTATGCCCGCTCGTCAAAGCGGCTAGGAGAAAGTGACGTTCATTTTGTGTTAGTGTTGGTCCTGTCCTGCCAAAATTTAAGAGCTCAGTATATCTAGAGACCTCTGAAAAAGTTTTGTGACCACAACTAGATCAAGCAACAAACGGATTCCATGCGTGTCATATTATCAACATTTCATTAGCAGTTCACTGGAACTTGGGCACTGAAAATTAAAGAAGAGTCAGGTAGAATGTAAGTACTTGAATAAATTTAGCTTGAAAAGGATAGACAAATCCAGAACGAGAGCAATGCAGTTTCAGTTTCAGTTTCACCAAAGAGGCGTCACTGAGTGCGGACTAGCCCATATATGCTACACCACATCCTCTAAGTTTTGAGACCACACTACTCATGATTTTGAAGCTGATGGATAATAAATTAACAACTAAGATGAGAGAATTGAAAAAAAGGGGGCCTCCTGGCTACGACTCAGGGGATGTTTGACCTGTGCATTAGACTAACGAGCTGGTCAGACCTTGAGTACCTACGTACCATTTTTTTTTCAGTGTTGGCTGGAATCCTGATATACAAAATACAATTCCTTTAAAAACATGTGTATGTGTAGTCAGTTATTAGTGTGTCGAGGATGGAACAACCTGTTTTGTTCGTTGGTAGTTTGTGTTCACAGAAAGTATCATGCAAAACAATAGCAAGGAAAGCTGTGTTTATCTACTGAGTTTAATCAGTGGCTTTGCAAATGCCTTTCAAAACACCCAGGCATGTTATCAGTTACATCGTGTGCATTTACTATTTACAGCATGAAAACAACTCTATAAGAGATTTACGAAATCCAGAACTGAGCACGAGATACGCGAAAAAGTTAACCGCAGAATTCAGACAGGAAGCAACCCAAACAAACTGGTGTACAACAATGAGTGTGTTGTGATACTTTTCATATACAAAATACTCCGGGAATGCAGCTATACAAATGCCAGAGCATATCTCTGGGAAAACAAGAACAATGTAAATAATGCTGAGGAACAGTAGCATCTTGGTAATTCTGTTGTCGCCAGTGCCATGTTTTTCATTCTCTGTCCCAGTCATGTGAAAGCGTTTCAGAGTGGCTTGGCGCAGTTTCACTATGGTAATGGTGCAGCATGAAACCATGATGGTCAGAAAGACAGGCTTGGCGACCATGGCGAACGAAGCAATTTTATCCACCACAAGTCTACCGTCTCCGTGAACCAGCTCGAGGTGTCCATATATGCGATGCTACGATTGGTTGAAGGATCTGTTTTCCATCTCACGGTAAAAACAAGAAAACACGGCAGGTATATCATCAGAGGCACCAGATATACGAGACAAATATGGCTGTCGCAGTTGCTCTGAATCCAACACACAGACATTGTTATTCTTTTGTTACTAGTATTCTTCCCTCTCTCTCTCTCTCTCTCTCTCTCTCTCTCTCTCTCTCTCTCTCTCTCTCTCTCTCTCTGTGTGTGTGGCTGTATGTGCGTGCATGCGTGCGTGCGTGAGTACGCGGGTACGTGCGCGTGAGCGCGTATATGTGTTCGTGCGTGTTTTCTTCTTCTTCATTCGCTAAGACGGTAACCCCAGAGGCACTGACGAAGGCTGCTGTACGGCGGAGGCCCTCCAGTGATCCATAAAGCTTTTCCCTCATCGGTGTGTTGGCAGGCCAGGTCTCTCCCCTCAGCTTTTCATGTGTAGGACAGTCCTGCAGGACGTGTTCTACTGTCACTGGGGCTGTGCCGCATGGGCAACCTGAAGACTCGCCAATGCGGGATTTTGTGAATGTGTGATGTCTCGGTCTGGAGTGTCCTGTCCTCAGTCTCACAATGCTCATTTGGTCTGATCTGGGCAGCTGGTATTATGCATCCTTCTTGTTGAAGTTTGGGTGCTGGTCAAGGCGTCTTCTGTTTTGCTTCTCCTTGATAACGCTTTTGATTTCTTCAAAGGACACTTCCTGCTCCAGTTGAGGCTTCTGTCCCCCTTCCTTTGCCAGTTGGTCAGCTTCCTAATTGCCATATATACTTCAGTGTGAGGGTATCCACTGGATGATAGTATTCTCAGGGGACTGCTGTACATTACCAGGGTAGAGACAATGGAGCTCACTTCCTTGTTTCGAGGATTTTTAACAGTCTGCAGTACTGATAAAGCATCAGAGACGATGGTGACATTGGTATGTATTGCCCCTCTATTCCCATACAGCGTTCTGGCTGCTGACTGTGGTGCGTCTGCCTCAGTCTTGAAATGTGTGTAGGACTTCCCAGCCGGATGACTTGTCAGACAGGAGTTCCATCCATCAGCTTCAGGAAAATTCCTCCACCTCCGTTTCTGGTAGTCTCTTCTGCTGAGTCACCTGTATATGCATGTGTCAAGAACTCTTTGGGATATGTTTACTCAATGTAGTCAAGGGTTACTGCATTCCTCTCCAGTTCTGACCGAATGCCAGGAATGGTGACTCTGATTTCTGGGAACTGATTTCTTTCCATGATGGAAAATTAACTGTGTGATGGAATAGTCCTGTTCCCTTGTTGGAAAAGATCAGGATTCTGTCTCTCAAGTCTGCGTGCCTTGTGTACAAAAACTGCTGCGCTTCAGTCTGCACTTGGTGGTCTCTAACATTCTTTTGTACATGGGGGTGATTCTCTGTCCTCTTAATTTTGTCAGACTGTATGAGGCCTTTAGTATCCCGTCCTGTCAGAATACTCATGGCTTGGATCGGAGTTGACTTGAGTGCTCCTGTAATGATCCAGGACGCCTGATTCCGGATTCTTGAGGCCTGGTTAAAGTTGGTTTTGGATGCTGTTTCCTATATAGCTCCTCCATATTCATGAACAGGTCTCGCTCGTCCAAAGTACAGCTTCTTCTGAATGGTGTGGTATGCATCCCAATATGTTCCGGATATTTTTGTTTTCATCAACGCCAGGCGCAGTCTGGCCCATGCCGTGCAGTTGTCGATCGGTCGTTTCCAGGTCACTCTTGAGTCAAAGGTGAAACCTAGGTAGGTTGACGACTTGTCTTGTGGAAGGACGTGACCATTCACCTGGAGGCATGCACTTTGTTCTTTTGTAGCCAGGCTGAAGATGGTGTAAGCTGTTTTCCCAGCATTGATGGTCACAAGCCATTTCTTTGTCCATGTCTCGATCTTGTTCATGGCCACCTGGATCCTTACTGTGACCATTGTAACATGTTGTTCAGAGCACCAGATGACAAGATCCTTTGCATAAATTGCGCCATGGATCCATGGAGGGCTGTCATTCAGGCAATTATTCATGAAGATGATAAACAACGTGGTGGGAGATAACCCCACCTTGTGGGACGCTTTCTTACTTTTTTTTTTTTTTTTTTTTGCTTGCTCTGGTACATTCTACTTTGTCTTTTCTAGGTCGATCCAGACTGCCATGGTGTGCTTCTTGTTTTGGAGCGCATGTTCTATTTCTTGGGCGATATAGGTGCCCTGATCCTCTGCTGATCTGTGTTGTCTGAATCCAGCCTGATTACCAGAGATAATCTCGTTCTTCTCCGGGGTACCAGGTCAGCCTGTTGGTGAT
>JADBJO010013187.1:45000-53790 GCA_016801955.1 Conus betulinus
TTGCTCTGTGGTAGTCAAAAAGTGTTGCTAAAACTTAGCGAAGTTTCTAAAACTTAGTAAAGTTGTGTGTAACGTTATAATAATTATTCAGCGTGTTAATTATAGGGAATATTTTGGGATGTTTAATTTGTTTCATTTATATTTGTTTGATTTGATTCAAGTTCCCCATGCCCCAAAAGGGGTCACAGGATTAAAGTCTTTGAATCTTTGTGTGAGTTAGATGGGAGGGGACTTTTGTTAAAAACTGATCAATACTAACATAACAGAAAACGAAACTCGAAAGATTCCAGTAGAAAAAAAAATGTAAAATTGAGATTGGAAACGAAATATTTCTTTCACAAAAGTCAAACCCATATTGATGAGATCTGATGTTAAGTCATTGCCGAGGGGAAGGAAAATATAGATTACATTTTGTAATAGGTCAGAGATAGTCAGTCCAATGGTTAAGTAGAACCTCTGGCGTGTACTCGATGCCTTTGAGTTTTTCATTCATTTTCGTTGGTAGTGCAACAAGATCGCCCTGCTGTATTGCATTGGGAATATGGCGCCCATGTGGTGCAGATTATTGAACAGTGTGACATGGCAATTGACAGAGCCACCCTACTCACCACTAACACCCTGGCCCCATCTCACTCTCTCTCTCTCTCTCTCTGAAACTGCCGTCAGGGTTATCAGTTAGTGTCAATTTTCAATCGTCATCCCTTAATCCCCGCCTCCTGTACTTCCTCCCTTCTCTCCACCTGGCGGTTTCTTGTGGCGGAGTCGTATGTTGTTGTTCATCCGTTGAATCACCGAGGACCACATCAGTTATCTAGAGGTTTAGGGGAGGGGGATTTCGGTTATCTGTGCATATGCAGGTGGCTGATGAGCCGAAAGGTGCATGGAATGTGCGCGGTGACAGCTTGGGACAGGGAATGTGGGAGACCCGCACTTGATTGCTGGCGCGGGGCTTTCCTTGCCTGTCTTATTTGTTGCGCTGCAGTTGTCCTCCTTTCTTCACATAAATTGACACCTTTGCGGATAGTGTGGGGCATCTAGCTCGATCCAAGCAGTTTGTTCCCCATGTGTCAAGGTTGATGTTAAAGCTTTAAGTTTTGAGAGCATCTTTGAAGCGTTTTTCTTCTGATTTGCATGGGGAATGTTCTTTCTTGTTCCAGATAAAGACACCTCCAACATCTGAAAGATCGTCCTCTATAAAACGCCAGTATATTGCCTGTCACTGCAGGTGGTGTGGAATAAGTGCCACATTCCACACCACACTTCACTGCTCCACCAAAGGCTGTAAGACAGATCACAGTCAGTGATATACACAGAGAAGGGAACGTTCATCATCTGTCCTACTCCAAGGTCCTGTGTCAAGTTTCACTGATCAGTCTAGAAGACCTGCAAGCTGCAACTTTAGTTTCTGAGTCTTGATATTATGCATTGCGTATATTTTTCCCATGAATTTCGGCAGCATGGCTCTATGCTAATTTTGCTTTATTTTATTCTGGGGGGGGGGGGGGGGGGGGGGGGGGGGGGGCTTTTTTGGGGGGGGGGGGGGTTTTTTTCTGGGGGGGGGGGGGGGGGGGGGGGGGGGGGGGGGGGGGGTTCAGGAGGATGATGAATGAGACATCAGTTGTAACGTTTAACCTTTTTTTTCGCTTCTGCCACTACGTGGTAAAAAACGTTAGATTGTAATGAACGTTATATTTTAATAGTTTAACATTTTGCCCCAGTTCTTAGTACCTCTGTGGAGATGATTTTTTAAATACTAGATTCGGATCGGACAACTTTTATGCCAGAACTGCTTTCTTTAAGAGTAAAAACCGCTTCTTTGCATGTTACATTTACTTCACTGTTATTACATAACTCAAAGTGTTTTTACACCCCCCCCCCCCCTCCCCGGTCCCCGCTCCTCCATGCGTATTTACTGGCTGGCAACCGACCATGACAATTTCCAAATCAGTTCACAGGGAAAGTGATAAAAACATATCAGTCTGTGAGACTTCTTAGTTGTTCGCATAAAGAAAAAAAACAGCACAAAATATAATCCACTTCCATTTAATGGGGACAGTCCGTGAAAAAATAACATGTTGCGCTGATTTATAACAATGATGGACACATCGTACGCCGACTACGGTGGACTACGAGCGGTGATTGTGGAGTTAATGGGACTCCTTCCACTGGGCCCCGCACAAGGTCGCGAATCAAAGTTTCAAAGTGGCCAAGCAGCGATTGATCAAACCTCCCTCTGGGGACCAGTGAACCAGACACCAGCAGCCGGAGAGAGAGAATCTACACACCTCTCTAGCTATAACCTAAGAAAAGCAGGAGAACTCTCTGGACATCAACTCTCAAAACATCCATCCCACTCTTTATAACGAGATAAAGTGGGGAAAAGTCAGCCAAAGCTAAGACTGATATGACTGAAGTTTCTATTGAGTTTACATTTTACTCTTGCACACAGAAGCAGAGTTGATGTGTGAATTTGCATTTAACTTGTGCCAGTTATTTGCTGTTCACACATCATTCATGTTTGAACTTATTTCTAATTTTCTGTCTGTCACTCGGAGCAAATACACTTGTCAGCGCGTAAGCCTAAGTGGAAATCACTCCTGAGATATTCTCGGGTGTTTTTTTACAAGTCTCCAGAAATCTTGAAAATTCCTTTCGATGACTAGCACCAGAAATTTTCTCCTTCCATCACTAGTAAGAGAGAGGGGGAGGTGAAGTTTCGATCAACATGCTGCTGTATAATTTCTGATTTCAAAAAAGCATTTTGAGTCCTTATTCTACAGGAGCACACCTGCCACTCCGACTCTGATAGTGATGCTTGCGAATCTAAGATAAAGGTTCAGATAATGAATTTCAGTGAGAGTGTGTGTATGCCTCTGGTGTGTGTGTGTGTGTGTGTGTGTGTGTGTGTGTGTGTGTGTGTGTGTGTGTGTGGGTGTGGTGTCCACGACGCTAGCCACATGCTTCCATGCATGCCGGCGTGGCGTGTATCAGTGCGTGTGCGTCCGTGAGCGTGCGTGTGTGCATGCATGTGGTTGGTGAGTTCAAGACCTGTAGGAACATACTGAGAAAGCAATGCATTTCCAAAATACAGAGAAGAAGAAGAAGAAGAAAGAAGGAAGAAGAAGAGGAGATTTGTCAATGTATATTCTTCTATCATACGTTTCTTGCCAGCGAGTAATTAGATGTACAATACAAAGTGTTGGAATCATCATGTTCATGCTGACTGCTGTGTTAGAGGTACTGGTCTGTTGTGCTTTTTACTTCTGTTGTTTCTAAGTATGTCTGAAGAAAGACTGTACTTGTTTTGTTTCGTGATTTATCCATAATAAACACGCGTGAAATTGTACCTTGTTATGTGTTTATGTGCTTTTTGCATCGATATTTTGCCATTTTGTGTTTCGTATCATCTGTTTCCGCCAAATATCCAGTGAAGATAGATTGTTTCCTTTATGATACACCTCCAAGTCAAGCGAATGTAGATCTCACTGCGGATCCCTGTATAGAATCAATTTTGCTGGTCCAGCGACATCGCTGGAATTCAGGTAATCGGCAGGAGATTAGGTGACATTTGCTGCCCATTACGCAAAGCAGGCACGTTTTTCAAGCCCCCTAAACACACATTCGGCCCAATTCGTTGTCTATGTCACGGAACAGGCAGACATTTGCCTATTACTGTGAAATTTACAAAGGGCACAAAGGCACAACACACACACACACCACACACACCACACACACACACACATGCACACACACACGCAAGCACGCACGCAAAAGCGCACACGCACGCACGCACACACACACACACACACACAACACACACACAAACCACACAGATCAACATATGATAAAGTGAAGGGTGCGAGTGCACCTCTTCTGTCTGTGTGTCTGTTTACTACCTGTCTGTGAGGGGTGTATGTGTGTGTGTGTGGGTGGGGGGGGGGGGGGAATAGGTGCACTTGTACGGTTATCTGTCACATGTTCAGAGACAGAGGAATGAGAGAAAATAGAGAGAGAGAGGAGAGAGGGAGAGAGATGGAGAGAGAGGAGAGGAGAATCAATTTCAAATGCAATCACATGAAAACCACGTGTTCAGCCTAACACACTTTAGCATTAACAGCTTCTTAAAGAGAAGATGCCAATCACGTGATGTCCAACGTTCGGTGACCAACATTTGGAACAGTCTGTCTGAACTGCAAAGGTCATGGAAGGCAGTGACAGTATCGTGAAAGCGCCTCTACTCGACTAGCGAATCAGAAGCATTTCAGGATACTCTTTCAGTGACTTTTCGTGCTCACATCGTAAAAACATCACTGGCGGAACACTTGCCTCAGTGACCGAAGAAAACATGCTATTGACCGGTACGTGTGCAAACCCTTCTCGTTCCTCCCCGCGCCTAACTTTTCCGACCAACGAAGTTCCCACTTTTTAATCCTATGTGCTTTAGAAAAAAAAATTGCCCAAAAAACACAAAGCAGAACACAAACAAACAAACAAACAAGCAAAGCAAATAGACGCATCGACATATTAGTCAGTGTTTGTTCTTAAAAGAGTGTCAAATACCATGTTCTATCAGCCGCATTTACCTTCATAGTTCCTACGGAGAGATGGTGTTGCTGTATTTTCAATACAGGTAGTATTGTTGTTTATAAAGGTACTGTAAGTGATTACACGCAGAGACCAATTAAGGTACACACACACGCGCCGCGCGCGCGCGGCCTCGTTACACCACACACACACACACACACACACCACATCACACACACACACACACACACACACACACACACACAAAAAAACACACACACACCCACTCTGTGTGCATGTACCAAGGGGATAGCCAGGACTCCTGTCTCGGTTCAGAGAAGCCTACTGGTAGAGGACAAAGAAGCTGCCGATTTAGTGGGTCCCTGCGGCTCCCTCTATGTGTCACTGTGTAACCAGACGTTCTCCCGGGCCACTGATTCAGTCATCACTCGTCAGCAACTGGTCTTCAGTCTTCGTGAGGGCGATGTGGACCCACTGAGGTGGAACATATCTTTGATGATGTGGGCAATGTATTCAACTTCCCATGTCGGCGGTACGGATCCATCCTCTGTTCATTAGCTGAAATGTGGCAGTTCACAACGGCAGCTTTGGACGATAACGGCAGTGCCGCTGACCAGAACAGATATATATAAGTGTAGTGTTGCAGTGCCCAAAGTCGCTGCAGAGCACATTGCTACTTACAGTGCTATCTCGAAAGCAGCTGTCTGACAACTTATTTTTTCGAACCACAACCCGACTCACAATCGGGGCAACCCCACGGTAACACGGGAAGGCAGTTCATATAACAAGGTGCGTGTACACGGCATATGTAGGCCAGCAGAATATCAGACGCATTTCCTCTCCATTCTCACCGGGAATCAGGACTGTATATGCATGATAGATAATGCGAACACAGTAATTGCAGCAATTAAATTTCACCTTGGGATGTGAGTAAATCCTCCCAGAGGATAGACAATGGGACTGCAGCGACTGCAACCAGGTACCGGTAGAAGTAGGCCGGGTATTAGCTCAATGGTTGATGCAGCGCACGCACAAATTCAAACACACAAACCCACACCACACACAAAACACAAAACACAAACACCACACAAACATTGACTTAAACCATTGGAGCCTCTGTGTGTTTGTGTCGTATGCGTCACGCGCGTCTCGACGTACAGAGTGCTGCAGCTGCCTGAGTGAGAGTGACTCCCCGGGTGTAGAGTGCTGCCCCCCTGCGTTTGTGTAGCCGCCCGGGTACCTGTGTCGTGTGGGTGTGCGTTCTGGTGGTGTGTTGTGTGTTTGTGTGTTGGCTGTGTGTCGTCCCCGGTGGTGTCGCAGTGGGTGTGGCACACCGCATGTACAGGTAAATAAATGGACACTACAAGAAACAGTAACCAGTAAGTAAATAAATAAGTGCCCCGCATAACATTTATAAATCAAAAAAAACCAAATAAAAAGAGCTAAACAGCCGACATGGTGGAGGGTAAAACCAAAAAAAAAAACATTCGACAACAAATTGGGAAAAAAAACAATCAGAACAAACAACCCAACAAACATCGCACAAAACTACTAAGCACGAGTCTGCAACCCATAGTGGGTCCGGCCACCCCTCGCCCAAAACTGATCGGACTGTGAGGTTCCAACTCAGCATCAGATTGGCCATCTGTGTTCAGAACTGATGTAACACATCCGGACATCAGAACTGGGTGATCATTGAGTGCGAGGTGTGAAACAGGACATGGAAACACATAGGCCTTAGTGTGTTCATCTCCGGGGATGCCATTTGATAATTTGCTGGATCCAAATTCCCACTGTGCACTATTGCAATAGACTCAATGTCTTTAGTTGTCTCTTTCTTTCCCTCTCTGTCTTTGTTCGGTCGTGTATCTCCTGTACTGTCTCGACTGTCGGTTCTGTCTAGGTTTGTCTGGTCTTCTCTTGTCTCGTCCCTCATCTCTGGGTCCTGCATCTACGTATGTCTTTTCTGTCTTGTTCTGTACTGTCCTCTCGCCTCTCTGGCTTTTCTTGTCTATCCTATCTGTCTATATGCTCTTCTCTCTATAGCCTTCTTCTACTGCCTCTCTACTCTATCTCTCCTTCCTTCTTGTATGACGTCTTTAGACGTACGTTAGCACCACCATCCAGCTATAATTGTGGTCTTTGGTCAATGGAGCTACTTACACTTGGTAATAAAAGATTAGAACCATCCTTTTAGTCGCTTAGTTATGTTTACTCTCTAGTGATATTAATTTTGATAGGAAACATGCAACCTTTGCTACATCGAGGCCAAATGTTATCGCAAGAATTTGCGCTACTTGCGTTGTTCACACACACCTATCCAACCAGTCACCCACACACTATCCAATCACCCACACACACATCTACGTTATTCACTAAAAATTCGCTAGGTCCGGTTCATGCTTCAAAATCAGGTGCGAACGGTTCGACAAATGCAAAATGGACTTATGGGAGAAAGTAAAACAGGTCTGGCTTAGAAAAAAAAGACCATCAATCTTTTTTCCCCACAAAATTTGGTGATCAGAGCAAACGTAGATCGAGGTTAGAAATCTTTCACCTTGATGGTCTGGAGAACGTTAGGGTAGGGTTTTCCTTTTTTGTGCTCTGAAAGTATTTTATTCAAAACTGTATATGACAGTAATTTTACATATATTTACGTATTAGAATGAAATCGTAATCTACATTTTGATAATTGGATGCCTGTTTAAAACAATGTCACAGACTTATTTCTTTTTATTACATTATATAAAGGTTTGTCGCAAAATTGGAAAGGGGAAAAGGAAAATTATGAAAGGAGACTTTTTTAGAAATTGGTACGTGCAAATGTTCAAGATCGGATTTTTATGTAATGCAAGCCACATGAAGATAATACAACGAAACAGACTTCTAGATTTTAGAAATTTATCACCCGAACTTTGCCCTTTTTTGTTTTTGTCGTGTTTTGTTATAGGGTTTACGGTTCCACCCTAATCTATTTAAACCTAAATTTAGTCAGACACCTAGTCCTCCCTGTATCCACCCTGACGGTGCACCTCTGCGTGTGGTCGACGCATGGGGTTATACACTGGCTTCTACACGCTATTGTTTTCATATGCACCAGAACCATCTAAGATATCATAGGGAACATAATGCTCCTGACGATTGGTAATATAGTGGCTAGCGGATGGCAACTCTCATTCAGCTAACAGTAGATGTCCTCATGGGTGGCGTCTTTCTTCTTTTTTTTTGCCTTTTTCCTGTACCAGCCCCGTACTTTCAGGACTGTTAAGAGCCCACCGGCGAACAAAAAAATAAAATTTTCGGAAAATATAGAATGTAAAAATAAAAAAAGAGAATACCAAAATAAACTACTAATAAACCAATACAAGAACTCGGAAAAAAAGATTAAGAAGAAAAAAAGAGAATTTTTGGAAACCGGGAAAAACACTACCCTCTCCAGCTGTTCCCGACCATATTAACCTTACACCCAGCACACAATTCCACCCAACCATGCCCACGGCCAATATGGGAGCAGTGCCTCAGACATTTCAGCCAAGCTTTCAGCTATACGGTCTTTTTTGGCCCTCAAGATGGTTTTTTTTGAGAATCCAAATTCGTTGTTGTAGTCTCGCGCCCCACGTCTAATTTCATTGGGACTCTTTCCCTGTGGTCAGTGATAATATTTCATCACCGGCACTGGACCCTTTTTTCCAGGGTCAGCCAGGTTAAGCAAAGAAGGATTAAAGAAACGCCCCCCCCCCCCGCGGCCACCACCTTTTAGGTGCCAGGGACGGACTACAGAGAAGCACTGTCTTCACCCGCTTTTAGAGCAGTCATGAGTAGCCCACTTCCTTGGAGGCGGAGCTAGGGAGCGCCGCAGGCGCGCCAGCGCCCCGCGCGCCGCGAGCCCGGCGACCGGGGCTGGGTTGTTTGGGTGGCTTCGGTACCAGGTGCGGGTGAGGCGTCAGGCACGTGCCGTGGCCCGGGACGGGCCCCGGCCAGGAAGAGGCACACCGGTTGGGCGGATGCTGGGGGTCGGCCTGCCGGCGCGGGGGCGCGGGAGTTGTTGGCTCAAGCCTGGGTGCCTTATCGTAATCCACCGCGCACAGTGTATAAGTGATTGAGCTGTCGGTGTGAGTTAGGCTGTTAATGGGGGCCCTGCCGCGGCACAACGGATGACACTTGAACCAGGTCTATCACCCCCTGTACGCTCACGGCGAACACGCAGATAGCGCCCAAGGTTCATGTGAGATACATTCGACTATC
>JADBJO010013188.1:0-17500 GCA_016801955.1 Conus betulinus
CTGCGGAAATGCTTTCCTCCGTTCACGTTGTAGGTAGCCACACAGACACGCAGGTTTTGGGGGCGGGTGAACTCCGATACTCTTTCCACCATGGTTCTCAAGATGATCGGTGGGCTGGACAGGATGGACATGGCAGAACCTCATAATCATGTACGTATGCACTTATTATGGAACATATCCTATTTACCCGTTGAAGTCTACAATAGCAATGCTAATAAATATTTTAAGACAAAAAAAAACACACACAATAACATGCAAGCTCTCTTGCCATGAAGGACACATCACACCTTCAAAAGACAAAATTAAAACCACTAAAAGAATGAAATAAAAGTAAAGCAGCATTTTGCAGTTTCATCTCACAAATGTAAATCATGACCCATATATACAGTACATCCCTCTACCCTCCTCCTCATTCTGTCTCACTCTTTGCTCCCCGTCATGTCTCCATCTTTCTCCAGCATGCATGCTCCCACACACATATACACACACCTGTGCAGATCTTTACATACATAATATTTTTCAAAGAATCACAGTCCACCTAAACAAAGACCGAGCAAAATCTCAGGGCCAAACAATCTGGAAACCACATTAACGCACACATAAACAGTGCATCAAGTTATGAAAACACTGTCAAGCCTGAGCAACACAAAACTACAATTTTCATTACGATTTACTACACCACTAAACTCCTCACACACATCAGTCCAGCCAGTGCCAGGGCCATTTACTTCCTTACCCCCAAGGTAATGAAATCGTATACGAGAAAGGGAACAGTAAAATGTAAATTACAAACAAGTTGGGTAACTCTTGCTCCCATGAAAAAAATTAACACAACCCACCACTCCAAACGAAAGCTGCTTATGACACAAAATCACCTAACAAAAATGTCAACACAGATTACACAGAATAAAAATAAAACATCCAGGAAAAAAGAGGATGTTGCAAGCTTGCCCATATACCCTGTACTTGACATGTTATATACAGCAACACAAGTGGAGAAATAAATGGACACAAATTAACCCGTTGACTGCCCTTACATGAACGGCGTTCGAGGTCGTTTCTGGAAGACTGCGTGCCACATATCGAACGCCGTTCGAGGTAATTTCATCATCAAAATTCTGCGATTTAAAGAAGGGATGCAAGGAGAAAAAATGGTTCAACGATTGTAGGGACCCTAAAGGACGGTTTCTTCCCTTTCACGGGTCGCTGACTGACTGGCTCGCGTCCATTCAGACGATAAACTTCAGCAAGGTTAGCTGATCATTTTCCGTTCAAGATGGTGAGTCAAGCAAGCAGTTCATTCAGGCGCGGGTCATTTTCAAATGATCTAATGCTTTTGAAGTGCTTCAAGAAGTTATCCGAGACTATGAAAGCGATGGCAAAAAACTTCAGAGAAGTGGAACGAAGCAATTCAGAGAAGGAATAAAGCGATCACGATCAACACCACCCTTTACTATCGTAGACTGATGTTGATGACGAAGCTGATCCCTGACTTCGAACTGAGCGATACCGGCGCAAGTGAGGCCATATCAGAGAGTGATGAGCCGATTCTGTCTACCCCCTCCCTCCTTTCGTGAGAGGTCAGGAGGGGGAGTCGAGGAAGGGGAGGGGTTCATGACAACGGCGAGGGTCCAGTGTGAGGGGAATGTGGCAGAGGAAGAGGGCGTGGCACTCGTCAGTCTGAACTTGTTCAAGAATGGACAGATGCCAGTGCTCATCACCTAAATCCTGACATATCTTTCAGGGTGGTCGAGGTATCAAGTTGAACACTGACAATTTCACGCCTGTGGATTTCATGGTGTGTGTGTGTGTGTGTGTGTATGTGTGCTGTTTATGCATGGTGTATGTGTGTGTGTGTGTGTGTGTGTGTGTGTGTGTGTGTGTGAGAGAGAGAGAGAGAGAGAGAGAGAGAGAACAAAGAGAGAGAGAACAGTACTTTTGCATGGTGTGGTTATACATTGTGTGTGTGTGTGTGTGTGTGTGTGTGTGTGTGTGTGTGGTGTGTGTGTGTGTGTGTGTGTGTGTGTGTAGTGTTTGTGCATGGTGTGTGTGTGCGTGCGTGCGTGCGTGCGTGCGTGCGTGTGTGGTGTTTTTGCATGTGGTGCTTGTGTGTGTGTGTGTGTGTGTGTGTGTGTGTGTGTGTGTGTGTGTGTGTGTGTGTGTGTAGTGTTTGTGCATGGTGTGTGTGTGTGTGTGTGTGTGTGTGTGTGTGTGTGTAGTGTTTTGTGCATGGTGTGTGTGTGTTTGTGTGTGTGTGTGTGTGTGTGTGTGTGTGGTGTTTTTGCATGTGGCGTGTGTGTGTGTGTGTGTGTGTGTGTGTGTGTGTGTGTGTGTGTGTGTGTGTGTGTGTGTACATGTGTGTTTGTGTGTACATGTGTGTGTGTGTGTGTGTTGCTTTTGAATATGGTGCTTGTGCACAGTGTGTGTGTGTGTGTGTGTGTGTGTGTGTGTGTGTGTGTCCCCAACTGTGAGTCAGTCAACTATAACTGGCATTTACTGGATCCTGATCCTTCTGTCCATAGGTTCTGTGGTGTGGTGTATTCTCTGCCACACCGTTGTATTTTTCAGTTGTTGGTGTGCTTTCATCATCTGTGGTGTGGCCTTTTGTAGCTCAGTCCTATCTTTAGCAGTCTCTTTTTTTTTTGGTGTGGTTGGTTTTGCAATGTCTTATTTATTATCTTCTGTGGTGACAGTTTTTCATCAATCGCACTTAATTCATGAGTGAACTAAACCACATATGTGAAAGAAAACAGACAGAATAATTGAAAGTTACACTGAGTGTTGTTATTGTTATTTCATCTCTGCTAAACAAGACCAATTCCAAGATGTGCAGACTGATGCTGTGGATAATGTGTAATTCCCATCTTCTTTCTTTCCCGCTTTACCTGGACTGGAGTGCCCCCTATGATATGGGTTGCTAAACACTTTATGCATTGTCAAGTTTATTGTGAATACAGATGTTTGTCCTGAAGTTCAAAGGATACTAACAGCATTTTTTTGTGGTATTTCATTGTGCAATTTTGGTGCTATAGTTTTGTTTATGTCCTGAAAGTGTCTGTTTTTCAAACAAAACATTCATCATTATATATATTTTTGGTCTACTCATTACACACAAAATCAAACTATTGTGATATCTGGCTGTAGCCAAGAATATAACAAGAAAATTTCCTAAGTATCTAAGATATATGTCAAGAATTGAAAGAGCAGTGGGCATATTAGTGAACCTACCTAAGAAAACAAAATTGTGTCCCTTGATACCTGGATTGTACTGTACCCCAGAAATACATAGATTTATCATATAAAACAACAATTGTGGGGTTGTAAATTCACTACCAAATATTTACACAGGTGTTCAGTAAACACTAAAACCACTTTTTTGCTGGGTTTTGTATGTTTTTTGTTTTGCTGCTGTGGGGTTTTGTATGCTTGCAAAGTATAATTTTCTTCTAAGTTGAATTATAAGATTATTTATTATCCTCAGAATGAACAAAATAATATTGTTTACAGATATTATAGCCCTGGGTATCAGAAGAAAACATACCTAAAATCTAAGAGATATCTACACAAATAAATGAGCACTGATCAAATAAGTGAACCTACCGCAAAAAGTCAAATTTTGCACTGGCACACAGAAGTACAAAACTGATACACAAAACAGCAGCAGTCAAGGGGTTAGGATTTATTCAAGACTGGCCTGTTTCAACCATGAGTAAAGTCAAACAGACGCAGGGACAAACTGTAACAAATACAGGTAACCTCAGTTTGACTGGAATGAATGGACCTTGACCTTGAATGGGGGGGGGGGGGGGGGGGCGGGGGGGATAGTTAACATTAATGTGGACAAGTAGGGGGACTCTTGCTCCAATAAAGAAATAATTACATACCCAAAACTCCGAACAAATGCTGCGTATCACATCGAATCGGGTAGCAGGATGTCAACACAGACGACTACACAGTGCGTGTTACACGTACACTGCTACATACACACACTGTACTTCACACTGTGTGCAAGACAACCCATTCTGGACTTAAGCTATGTGGTCAAGTCGTTACATTACTTTCTGCTAATCTTCTCAAAACAACAGCAGTAAAGCAAACAAACAAACATACAAATACACAAAACACTAGACTACATAAAGAAAAATGCTCATGGATGTCTGGGGAGTGAGAGAAAATTAAATGCACAGAGCTGCCATGGACTCAGAGCACAGAGTATAGCATTCTGACATTTTACACGAAGCATTCCAAATCTTAAGTGTAGAACTTGTATGCGATGCAAAAAGTCAGACTTAAACCACATGATATGACGAAGGTCTAAGAAGACAGAAATCTTGATAGTTACTGCATGTTTCTGATTTGACCTACAAAACAAACAAAAGTGAAAATGGCCAACAACAAAACCGATCAATTAGGTAGTAAAATTGTGACTGTCATGAGCATTTTTTTGGTCTGCTTCTTCTTCCTTTGCTTACCAAACTTGGCACTTTGAGAAAAAATTAAATCAGTCAAAAATCTATAGATCTATGTTTTCTTAGGGGAGAGTGGGGGAGGGGGGAATGAAAGGGAGGGGGGGGGGGAGAAGGGGTAGGGAGAAGGTCTGGCTGAGAGGTAAAATTCAAGTCCCATTCACAGGGAAAACCAGCTAGACTAGGGGGTCATGGTCCAGAGTCTGGCCTCTCCCTCCAAGTGGGACTGCCACAGTAAGACCCTTGAGGTTAAGAAGCATTTGACACAAAAGACATACCTCCTCGTTTATTCAATTGTTTGGTGGTTTCCTTGATTGTGTTATAGTTCTTGCGCCTGATTCCAAGTTTTTTAGTTCTTATTTTCATGCAGACCCAGTGGATTTTTTTCTGTTTGTTTTTTCAATGGCTTGAAATGATATAATGGCACACTGTTTGAATTTTGTTATGACCCTCACTGTTGAAGGAGGAAAGGGAATGCATAATGGTAAGATTGGACCCTAACTGGTGATACCTGAACTCTAACTGATTATGACTCAACACTGATTGTTTGTGTTGATCTATGTTTGTTTGTGTTGATCTATGTTTGGTTGAAGTTGTATATTCTCCTGGTACACAATCTGAGAGTGCATAATTGTGTGCTGGGTGTTTGTATCAATAAAGCTGTTTGCATGCTGCTGTTTTTTTTTTTGTTGTTTTTTTTACTTTATTGTGTTTCTGGTAGCTTTTAGGATGGAGGAGAGGTATGTCTGGCTTAGTGTGCATGACAATGGAGAAAACAGAAAGACTACTAGTACTGACCATGCAGATAGAGTGAAAACAGAAAGGTAGTACTGACCATGCAGATAGAGTGAAAACAGAAAGGCAGTACTAACCATGCAGATAGAGTGAAAACAGAAAGACAGTACTAACCATGTAGACAGAGTGAAAACAGAAAGACAGTACTAACCATGCAGATTGAGTGAAAACAGAAAAAGTAGTACTAACCATGCAGATACAGTGAAAACAGAAAGGTAGTAATAACCATGCAGATAGAGTGCAAACAGAAAGGTAGTACTAACCATGCAGATTGAGTGAAAACAGAAAAGTAGTACTAACCATGCAGATACAGTGAAAACAGGAAGGTAGTATTCACCATGTAGAGAGATGAAAACAGAAAGGTAGTATTCACCATGTAGAGAGAGTGAAAACAGAAAGGTAGTACTGACCATGCAGATAGGGTGAAAACAGAAAGGTAGTAATAACCATGTAGACAGAGTGAAAACACAAAGACAGTACTAACCATGTAGACAGAGTGAAAACAGAAAGGCAGTACTAACCATGTAGACAGAGTGAAAACAGAAAGACAGTACTAACCATGTAGACAGAGTGAAAACAGAAAGACAGTACTAACCATGTAGACAGAGTGAAAACAGAAAGACAGTACTAACCATGTAGACAGAGTGTGAAAACAGAAAGACAGTACTAACCATGTAGACAGAGTGAAAACAGAAAGACAGTACTAACCATGCAGGAAGCGTGAAGACAGGAGGGCGCGGGCCTTGTCTGCCAAGTCTCCATACAGGGAGCTTCCTGTCAGCAGGACATCAATGGCCTCCTGTTTGCTGCTGTCCAGGAAATTGTTCTGAATGCACGCGTGGCTGACCGTGTGGCATCTTGATACTGTCCAACAATTACATACTGCTTATCACCTTTGACCTTGGTCGTGTCCTCTGTGTGTGTGTGCAAGCACAAGTATATGTGTTGTGTTCACCGTGTGTGAGAACATTGTAACAGGCATGCCTACCCCAAAACTTGCTTTCAGGGACAATACAGCCAGTAGTCAGAGACAAATCCATAAAATCAGGGACAGAATTCTTTTTCAAAGACACAACCTCACTTCACGGTTGTTTACTTCTCTTCTTTTCACTCCTTTCTGATCCATCCGAAGAGTCAGAATCCGACTCTGTGTCGACACTATGTCTCCTCTTCGACGCCATGTTCTGACTTGAAAGTGAAAGCAAGTTGTTTTTTTTTTCGCGCACATGCGTATTACATCTACTCACTCTAGCAAACGATACTTTTGGCTCAGTTCTGTGCAGCATGATAAAAACGGCCTTTTAACTCCCGATTTTCATTTTCGGGACACGTGTTGCAAATCCGGGACTTCCGGGACAGTGGCTTCTAAAATCAACTTTCCGGGACAAATCCCGGATGGTCAGGAACAGTAGGCATGCCTGTCATAACGTATAGATTATACATTTATAATGTATAGCATGTTAATGAGGCAGTACTCAGTGAGCATACAAATTCAGGCATGTAGTAAAGTTCAGTGATGTTACAACTCAACTAAATTCTAGATATATTCAATACATAGTCATGCACCATTCTAAACATTAAGGTCCAAACAGGTGCCTTGTTCCTACCTGGCATGACTCACACATTACCAATCAGGATTCCTAGTCTCTTTTTTTCTTCCAGGGAGAGACAGGAGCTAATCTAAGCCTCCTAATACATATGCTCCTGAGTGATCTCACTGACAAAAGTCGACCTATTCCAGCCATGAACAGTTGACTCTGGTCTTCCTCAGTGAACACACTCTGACCTTGGCTCTTTGTTTTGACTCGGTCTTCTCTGGGCAATGGAACCTCACAAGAGACTTTACAGCATGGTTTGGTTTCAAAAGTCCAGATGACAATTACTGTCACAGGCCCATCTTTCTGATCAACTCATCAACTAAGTCTTGAGTTGACTACCTCACTTGAAATGCTGTCTGCTATCAATTTAGGCTAGCTTGTGGTGCCCATCTCTTCTCACTAACTCTTGTAAGACATGTTTACTGAGCAAAATGGTTCCCTTTTTGGCTAGGTAACATTTGTGAGAGTAACTTGGAATTTAGTTTCGCATTGCAACCTCTCAAAATCAAGTTCATTCCTTCTAGATCCTTCCATTTTAATGTGCAAGTTGGCCAGTGCTCCCAACCATGTCGAACCTATAATGGTACCTAAGGGTCTTGAGGCTGGCCAATCCCTAAACGCTCACCATTCCTCACTCACATCCTCTAAGTCCTGTGGAAAATGTACTGAGTAAGGAAACAGGCCATGCCCCTGGCAAGGCTCTGTGCTGGACTGTGCCATGACCAGCCACACATTTCAGAATTCAGTACGTTTGGTGAAAGTCAGTCAGCATGCTGACACCTGTGACATGTGGATGGTGCTGAGGATTTAGACTCTTGTGATGAACTAATGAACTCCACTAATGAGCTGTCTCTTGTTTGCACCACTCTAAATAATGCTTGTTCAGCTATTGAAGGGACACTGCCTCTTCTTGTTCTGACAATGCTTCTCTTTCAGATCAGAAATTCCATCTGTAGTCAAGTTTCTTTGAGGATTTGAACCGTCAGAAAAACTTGTTTTGGATTCGTCTCTAAAAATGAAACAGAAAGAAAGAAGAAACAAGGTTTCTCAGTTGCACTGGCACACAGATTTGTACCTTGTTCATCTTCCCATTCCAAAGGAGACAAGACTGTCTTCTGCTCAGTCCATGTCCCAGTCTCTCGGCTGTGATCCTGAAAGGCGTCACGATCATGATTGGTCTTGCCTCAGGGATGCCAGAGTTGACTCCCTTGGGTAGTCTGTGTCTGCACTGCCTTAAGGCACTCGGCAACACATGGAGTCAGTCCTCAGTGTAGTGGGACATTTCCTTTCCTTAGACTCAGCCCTTCAGCCTTAGATGGACCTGGCTTGGCCTAAGTCAGGTTCCCTCTTCTTCTGCCTCAGTTGCTGCACACAACTCATGCAGATGTGAGCAGCTCAGATTAGATAGCTCACATCCACCCTTAGTTTCTGGAGAGCAGCAGTACTTAGTCAACTCAACAGTGACCACACATATAAATGTCCTGGAAGCAAAAGCAGTCTTTAAAGCCCTGGTCAGACGTTTTCAGTGGACAGGTGGTGATAATTTGCTCAGAAAAATCATTCCACTGCTGTGGCAAATATTAAAGAGTCAAGGAGGAACTTATACATGGATTCTGAATGACTGGTCACCTCTCTCTTCCTGCATTGCCAGTCCCTGGACACAGCTCTACTTGTGTGAGGCACATCGCACGGAAGCTGAGCTCCATCCAGAAAAGGCCAAGTTCTGCCCGCAGACTGGCTGTCAAACCAGGCAGTATTCAGATCCATTTGCAATGTCGTGGGTACAACTCATCTGAACCTTTTTGCTATTAGATAGAACTATAAACTGTCAGTGTTTGCATCACTGCTGATCAATCCCATACACAGAGGATGACATGTTGATCTGGTAGCTGGGCATGTTTGCCTTTGCCATTCCCCCCAACATCCCTGATCCTGGCAATACTGAACAAAACAGCATGAGAGAAATGTCAGGCAATTGTCATTAGAACCCTGCAGCGGTCCAGGCACTGGGATAAACCTACTGCTGAACTTGCTTGTGAAAGTTCCAGATTCTCTGAGTTGCCCAAGGCCGAGGATCCAGGTTCTCTCTGTCTCTCTCTACGCCAGCTGCATATAAGGCTGTGACACAACAGCCATTTTGACAGAAACCGATTCAAAAAAAGAGCAGACCCTTTCACTATTGCATCTGTTAGTTAACATTCTCAGAAAAGAAGTTGTATGATATGAAAATGCGGAAAACATGGTCTTTTTCCATCTTTATATTCAACCGATTGATGACGCTGTATTTGTCCATAGCAGCGTCCTGTTTTTGACTGCCCTCAAACTTAGCAATGATCTTCTGTTGTAAATCAATAAAGTTCACCATCTGTTTGCACTTGCATGTGGACTTGGTCTATGATTGCCCTTTACACAATATGCTGTATGACCTAACAAAATTGTCAGTGATGGTCACCATGTCAGTGAGTGAAGAGATCAGCTGTGCTATGTCTGTGCATGTATGCATGTCTCCATCCAAAGGTGAGTGTAAATTTGTGGTTGTGAACAAGCGTAACAAAGTGAATGACTACAGTTCTTCTCAGCCAGTCACAGACTGCAACACTGTGACTTTTCCAAAAGTGCCACAAAACAGAGGGAAAAAATACCCAACCATCACGGCGAATAATCTCACATAAGTTGCTGCATTTTATGTAACTTTGCTACAAACTGGCAGCAAACTGTCAGCAGATGTAAGTCATTTTCACAGTGACCAGGCACAGGACAGAAATCCTGCTTCTTGGTGACAAGAACATTTACTCAATATACCTACAAGTTTGGTGTTCATATCATAATGCCAAGCATGGAATTTAAGAACAGATGTTGTAGAATGCTATTTTGCACTGAAGATTTGCCTGTGTAAACCTTTTTACGGTGTTCCCACGAGTTGTGTTCAGTGGACACCACTGACGCTGGACTTCAGCCATTTTTCCTTGTATTAAGACAATAAAGCAGCTTGGAGATCAGCCGTCCTCTTCAGAACTTGACAATAAAGGTAACAGAACTTCAGCCATCTTCTCTGTAATATGACAATAAAGATAATAGAACTTCTGCCATCTTCTTTGTATTATAACAA
Organism: Conus betulinus; assembly: GCA_016801955.1. Taxonomy (NCBI): domain Eukaryota; kingdom Metazoa; phylum Mollusca; class Gastropoda; order Neogastropoda; family Conidae; genus Conus; species Conus betulinus. The sequence continues at coordinate 9,969 of JADBJO010013188.1, forward strand.
TACAGGTATTTAGACATCAGACATCTTTTTTGGAACATGACAATGAAGGTAACATGATTTTTTGCGATCTTCCTGGCATTAGAAAAAGCCGAGAAATACTAGTGTGGCGACATTCCTGTGAGTTTAACATACAGACTGCAAAATAATGATGGTTACCTGTTCACCACTGAATTCTTTCCATGTGAAAGTGACCCGACTTACCCGCAGACTGCACAATAATGATGGCTACCTGTTCATTACTGAATTCTCTCCACGTGAATGTGACTGACCTTTGAGCGACCTCCTCCAAGAGCTCCAGTTCCTGCATAGATGCGACTGATGTGGTCACCATTGTGCTGCCAGATCTGCCGAGACCTCCTCAAAACGCCCAACCATCTGTGACTTGCTGGCCAGTCCCAGGCATTCTAACTGCCGAGACAGAATCTGTTCACACACACACACACACACACACACACACACACACACACACACACGAGCATGCACACACACACACACACACACACACACACACACACACACACACACACACACACACACACGTACACACACATACAATTGCAAAACCAGTTTAAGGAAACCTCTGAAGGAGGTATTTCTTGCATTAGAAAACAGCAAATCAGTACCATATGAAAGTAACAAATAATACATAAACTCTTAGTACCAAGGCTTAAAAGCAAAATTCATCTTTCATCTGTAAAGATTTTTTTCAATTTTTTTTCATACCTATCTGTCCACACAAGTGCTTTAATCCTACTCAGCATGAACCAATGCCTTATCAAATCAGAATCCCCTAAAATTTGGAGGGGGTAAGGGAATAAGGGGGAGGGAGTATGGGGCAGAGGAGAGGATGAAGGGGGTGCAGAGAGAGAATCTAAATCACCTCCACTTTGATTCTAGAGTAATAACTTTGACCATAAGCCACTTCGCTCTGCAGACTGTTTATTAGGTTTCCTTTCTTTCCTTGGCCTGAGAACATGCTTACCTTCTGCAATAGGTTCCGAGTTGAATTCTTCCCAGCTATGAACTCCTCAGGAAACTTATTTTTCATTCTCTTCTTTTGCATTCATGCTGCCTTCCAAAGAACCCTTTCCTTATGAAATGGAGAGCTTCAAAACTTGACTGCTACAGCCTTATTTTGCATCCATTACTTAACTTCATCGGACATTCTTTGCTTCCATTTTAGTTCTCATTACAAAGGAGTATTATGATTCAGTGGAATATTTTGAATTGGGAGAGGACTTCCTTGATCCACAGTTTCAATTCATGAGTTTGCTATGTTCTCATCTGTACTGCATTTGAACTAGTACCAAGGCATGTTGAACTTAAACAGCCCCCTCAACTCTTCCCACACAACAACGCTCTTGACCTCCAAGTGCCTTAAACTTACACTGAGTTTGGAAGGTTTTGTGTCTCATTGGGCATGTGGTCAAACCACTGGTGAGGCACTGCACTGGGTGGATTCAAGAAGAAAAAAAAAAAAAAAGAGAAGATCCAGTGAAGACCCATTTACCTCCTATCCTTATCCCCCTTCCCACTGTCTTGAGGGCTTGTTCAGATCAGGATTCCTGCTGACCTTATAAAGGTGGCCACTTTGTCAGAGGAGACCTAATCTCTGATCAGGAAAGGTGGGGTGTAGCGGTTTCCCTCCCTTGTCCTCAAGGTTTTTTTGCCAGTCTGTTTCTGGTCCCAAAGAAGAACAGTAAACGGATGCCAGTCTAAACCTGTATCTTTGTGCTCTCAACTCTTCCTAAGAAATGGTCAGGAGCATCTGCTCCACTCTGGGTGTTCAGTCTGCACCTTCCGCATGCCTACTCTCTTTTTCCCATCCACAAATTTTGCTGCAGCTTTCAGGGCAACATCTATTCCTGCAAAGCTCTTCCATTCAGCTTCTCCCTCAGGCTGTCAGGTTTCCCCCCAGCTGATGGACACTGTGGTTAATACAATGAGACAGAGGACTTCGTCTCTGACCTCAACTATCTGGACTACCTCCTGAAGTATTCCTTTTTTTTTTTTTTTCTTTTTCTTTTTGAGGGGGTAGGATACCTCTTTGTTCTATGTGTTCTGTGTTGGCATTTATGCTTGGTGATTCGGTGTTGGACAAAGCATTCATTAGGAGATGTGGGCGAGCTATTATTTCATCATGGGAGCAAGAGTGACCAACTGTTTTTTGATGAATCATGTTTATTGTATACCATGTTCACTGTGCTGGCCTATCCGTATTTTGTGAGGGAGTGTGGGGACTCATTCCATTCACCTTGCAGTCTTCCTCAATGACTACTATACTGTTCATATCAGGTGCCTTTTCATGGTTGTCTTTAGCCCGTTCACTGCTTGAAAAATTTTACAAACAAAGGCTTTCCCAGCGCCAGGGAAATCTAATGATTTGGGGGTATAATTAACAAATAATTCTAGCTCAGAAACTACAAAAGATATAAAAAATGAAATATATATGATTTTTGAAGGAAATTGAATGGAGATTTTGAATCTGGGCTTCTTTTGTTTTAATTTTGATCATAAAAAAATATTTAGGCATTTAGATTTGGATAGATTTTTTTGCACGATCAAAAACATATGTATTTACCACTACAGCTTCACATCCAAAAAAAGAACACAGAGCAAAAAAGTTGAAAATGAAGTTGATATTGTCACACTACACCTGTAAATGAAAGTAGAACAGTCTAGAAGTCTATCAAGACGCTCACACCTCATGCAGACAGGTCAGTCCACGACCACGCCCCCCTCCCCCCACCACGCCCCCTTGCCGGACTTCAACCCTCTCTTTCACTCCTCCTCTTCCTCTACCGTTCCTGCTGCCCGTGTCACGCTGCGAGCAGGCCGCGCTCCCCTCTTGCGCTGACTAACACGTCGCTGGCCACTCGCACACAGTGCAGAGTACACGCTAGGCTGGCTCGTTCGACGCTGGTAACCAGTCAGCTGAACACACTCATGAGATCGCACAGCACGACTCAATAACTGACGAATATGGTCGTCAATTCCATCACTACCATCATCTCACCTTCATGCTCGAGTGAGTCGTTGAATAAAAGATTATTATCTTTGTCAAAAAAGATTAGCAGAGCCTGCTCAGCTGTGTAAGTACGCTGATTTGGTCGCTACACTCGTCGAAGATTGCGCCGCCATCTTTGCAAGCGAGACAAAGCGCTGCTGGTCATCCAGTCAGTGATGAGGAAAAATGGGTCTTTCCCCTCACGTGTGGTCATTCGCATATCATTTTAATACTGCAGACATATAAGGCTTACTACGCACACTCTATTTCAGTCCTTTGATAGGAATAGTAACGAATGAAAATTCAAGAAAAATGCATGACGTCAGTGGACGGCCCATAGGCACTGGAAGTACATTTTTACTGCGGCGTCAGCTGACGGCTTAAAGGCGCTCAACGGGTTAAGCAAGAGTTACTGACCATGGGGAGCTGGAACTGGTGTGTAGAGGTTTTGTTCTACTTATTTCAGGGTAGGCCTGTCCTGCTTCCCTACATCCTTTCCAATCTTCTGACACTGCTTTGGACAGGTAAGTATAAGGAAAGAGAACTTACCCACCAAATCCCCCACTGTGCATGGGAACATACAGAAAGTGAAGTAAACATTTGCAGGCCAGAAGTGGCCTGTGTTTCAAGGGAGATAATGCAGAGTCCAAGTGGAGGTGGCAGGAGGTATGGAATTAGCTCTTCTCTCTTCCCAAAGGATGCTGACAGGTTAAGACCAAGTAGGATTAGGGCCTTGGTATGGACAGGTAATTGTATCTAAAACCTACTTTTAGACAAAAATTCTTATGTAATAATCAAGCCAGCTTAGAATTATGATACAGCAAAGACAGAAGTGACCTACCTCCATTCCAATCATGGTCTGAACAGCATTGGTTCTGTCCAAACAGTCCAGGCAGTTGGTGCGAATGGTGCCTGTCTGTTGCCTGCAGCATAAACACTGTCTCCTTCACGGCCCGGTCATGTGAGTGATGTCACAACAATGATATGAAAATAATGTATCATACTTTGGACATACCTCATGCATATGAACACAACTGCGGAAGGAAAAGAAAAGAAAGAAAAAGACTGAGTATATTTGGACATAATTCATGCATATCAACACAATTTTGAAAAAACAAACAAGAAAGAAAACAATGTCAACATCCATGAATAAACAAATCAATCTGCTTAAATGGAAGAGACAAAAATTTACTTTGACCACATTACCTCAAAAATTATTTTGTTTAGAGTCAAACAAACAAACAAAAATCACATGGCAATTGCCAAGTGGTTGCATAATGTAATATCATGTTTTCAGACTTATGATTTTGTGATAAACAACAACATTTTTTTATTATATGAATAGCCTGCGTTCTTTGTTTCAACTCTACATATAATCATTTGGAAAACTATTCAACTAGGAAACGAAAACCTCTACATTGTTAAAACAAAAATTAATTGCTAGGCAGCTTATCAAAATTCCCTGTGATATCATGTATCTTTAGACTTACAATACACTGACAATCTCCTACAAAAAGCAACACCCGAAGGCGCTGGGGAAGACCCAGAGAAGCACTGCCTTCACCTGCCCTTTATCTTTACACTTTACAATACACTGACAAACTCCTATCAAACAGACTCAATTTCCGTTCAAAGACTTCAAAATTTTGGTATGCTACAAAATTTCTATTTCTAGCTTTGTCAAATTTGAAAATTGTAAATTGCAGTGTTTTGTAGCATATCAATTTGAGTATGTCAGAACTCTTCTCTGGGCTTTGCCTGGTGCAAGTTCATGGTGCTGTTTAGCAGGGCCTGAGCATTGCCCAGGCACAGGGATAAATGAGTTATGATGACACAGAAAATTCTGCCCATGTTGAATTAATACAACAATTATAAATAAAGAGAAATTACCATGCATCTGCCTGTCTGCAACAATCTGTTATATAATCTGCTGAACCAGCACGGTTTAACTCAGCTGTGACAGATAAACATCTCCAACACTCGATCTACTTGCTCAGGCTACCCTGTCCATTTAGGACAGGCAAATGGTTTTTACCCAAAGGACAGTGACAACTTTACTTATATCAATGATAAAGAGTGTTTCTTTCTCCTTTCTATTTCTTGAGCAGTCTGAAAATCCACCGCTCACTTGCTAGGTCTGTCACCAAAGCCTTGTCAGTCAGCCATATTTTGAGTAGTTGAAGACATTCACTGACAACCAGAGCGTGGTACATGACAAAGAAGAGCTTCAAGAACGCACCGCAAACTGAATCTTACCCAGAAGTCTGGCATGAAAATTAGCACCAACAAGACCAAGGTGACGAAGATCAACAGAACACCAGGCAGTTCCTACATCAGCATCAATCTCAAATAGGGAGATGATAGCAGACTCAACTGAGAGACTGAGACCAAAATCCAAAGAGTTAACAACATCAGCAATCAACGTGCACCTCTGTTGATGCACCCATGCATCCCTATAAAGGCCAACTCTATGTTCATCCCGCCCCCGCTTCACATGCCAGTGCCAGATGTGGACCCTGACCAAGAACCTTGAGAACCTTCAGTTCCAGCAAAGTGTGACATTTGAGGGAGGCGGCAGGCAAAACATGTCTCCTTCCCCACACAGCCTGACAGCACAAGCAGACAAACAAAGTAAAGTAAGTGCAATACGAGTTACAAATTATTCATAAAATAAACAGCTGTCACTCTCAGGCTGGTTGTACCTTAGCTAAGCTACCAGCATATCAAGAAACTGCAGGATCACCCATACAGTGAGAACATAACTATTTCTTTTACTCTGGCTAACATCTCATCCCCTCTCATGCCATACATACAATTCCCTCTCACTGTGGTAGTCAAAGTGGACCAATTATCAATACGATCATGGCGCTCTAGAACCCTTATTATGCTTCCCAGTAAAGACCAAGTGGAAGCTGTGCAGTACCTTCAAAAATCAAAATAAACGTTGGCAAGTACCTACTGCTAACTTTCATAATACATTTGGCTCACCTCATATGCTCTCTCTCTCTCTTTCTCTGTCAGTCATGCACTGTACACACATTGCCTTCGGAATGTGAACTAGTATAAAAAAAATGGCATATCTGTTATCAATTTCAATTTCTTTTTTTATGTTTCCTTATGTATTACTGCGTGAATTATCTTGAATAATGATGCCTTCTGAAAAAAACAACAATAAAATGTTACTATGGTTTACATCGCAACCCATCTCATGCCACCCATACAATTCCCTTTTTTTGTTTTTTTCAAGCTCTCATGTTGTGCATATATATATGTGTGTGTGTGTGTGTGTGTGTGTGTGTGTGTGTGTGTGTGTGTGTGTGTGTGTGTGTGTGTGTGTGTGTGTGTGTGTGTGTGTGCGCGTGTGTGTGTGTCTTTTTGAGTTGCTTGATAATTTGTCAAAAAAAGATTTTACCTCCCCTTAAGTTTAGAATTAGCTTAAAATCATGCGTAGCGTGGTCTCAAAACTTAGCAGATGTGTGTGTGTGTGTGTGTGTGTGTGTGTGTGTGTGTGTGTGTGTGTGTGTGTGTGTGTGTGTGTGTGTACATGCATGCGCGCGTGTGTGTGTGTGTGTGTGTGTGTGTGTGTGTGTGTGTGTGTGTGTGCGTGTATGTTTGAGAGGAAGGGGAGGAAGGAGAGTAATCGCTGTGTAGGTATCACTGTGTGTCTTACTCTATCTGACCATCAAGAGGACACTCACAAGAACAGACACTGCAATTCTGTCCTAGTCATCTCAGTGGATTAGGATGCAGGAGGATTGAGAAGGTAAAGATGATGTCTTGGATTTTCATTTAGATCGCATACTACAAGACAGATCTTGCTCTACTTTTCCTTTCAGAATGTATCCCAGTGTCAACTAGGTCTGAGAGATACACATCCACAGATGCTCTGCTGGTCAGGAAATTTGAGCAACAATCTCAGAGACATATCCTTTGCCAGAATAAATCTCAACGGTGAGGTTCCAGTGTTCCCACCTGAACAAACATGTGCCTTTGAGTGAATTCGACCCCATGGTCTCTTAGCGTACAATCTGCAGGCTAACCACTGCACCAGGAAGGCGTCCATACAGCTTTTAATCAGAGCTGACTGAATGACTGACATGCACAAGCCATTACAAGAGATTTCCTGTCAGTGACTTGATGAAACAGACATTCCTTTCAATCCGTCCTACACTGTTCCTCTCTCACCTCTCAGCCTCTCCACTGCTGATGCGGAGGCAAAAAGAAGTCAAACTCCTGGATGTATCGCACAAGCTTGCTTTTCAGCCGCTCCAGGTTCTTGAGGTTGCTGCCTTTGATCTCACTGTGGTAGTCAAAGTGGATGAAGGGAATGTCTTGCTGGTGCACCGATGCCTTGTGGTGATTCTGTAACCATCAGACACATTCACAGTTTCAGGTTTCTGCATAAAGCAACATCACAATCATGCCATCAAACTAAAATGAGCATACAAAGAATGTACATGATTTATATGCCCCTGCAAAATTACTAAGGGTACATCTTTCTTTCTGTACCATAAAGCATTACAGA
>JADBJO010013188.1:22500-47500 GCA_016801955.1 Conus betulinus
AAGTCAACCTGACATCATTGTCCATAATGACAACACTAAAGCTAACAGCAATGTCCAGCTGCCATCATTGTCCATAATGACATCACCACAACCTGTCAGCAAAAGTCCTGCTGATACCATTGTCCTTAATGACATCACCCACAGCTGTTCAGAGCAAGCTACTTAGTTTTGAGACGCAGGGGAGTTTTACAGCTCGCCTGCAGCTGCAGAGGCCAAGCCTTGAATGCAGGTCAGGGAAAGGGGTGTTTTCTGCAGGCTGCTCCCCACCAGCCAGCTAACCGCGCTGTACTCGGCAACTGAATGTCATCTGTGTGTAAAGTCGGTCTGGCAACAATGTGTTCAGCATTGCTGAGCGGCCATTACAAGTGGGGCTATTAGCTTGATAATTGGTGGTTGTCATGAAAAATGTAATATGTCTGTGCTCTTGGATGACTGAATAGGTGAATTCCCGACAATTCTTTTAATACCAAACTCAACTAGGTTTATTTTCCTGTAGATAATGTAGGTACGGCATGAAAGCTTGTACACATGTGGTCAGGGCGATATTCAAACAATGACAACATACACAATTGTGCAAAAATGATGTCATCACTTTCTGGGAATTTAATTTTCCCTAGTTAACTAGTACACAAGTTTGATACATGCCTCTGCTTTGGACTACAGCAACAAAAATGTTGGATCAGAAATGTGTAAGCCTTGTTTGTTCGGCCCTTTCACTAAGTGTCTCGCCCATGCACCACAATCACTCAGCTAAAGTCCTGCTGACATCACTGCACAATCGTTCAGCAAAAGTCCAAGAGACCTAACTGCCCAAGAGAGCAACACCACAACCATTCAGCAAAATGAAACTGACATCACTGTACATGACAGCAACTCTACAAGCATTCAACAAAATGCTGGGTGACCTGACTGCCCCCAAAGGCATCACCACAACCACTCCCCAAAATGACAGGTCATGTCACCTCCCATAAAAGAGCACTATTTCTTTCAGCAAAAGTGACATCATTGCCCATGATAACATCACCGCTAAAACCAGTCAGCAGAATAATGTCATATCAGCACCCATGGCAACATTACCACAATCATCCAGCAAAACAACATGTCATATCACTGCCTATGACATCATCACCACACCCGTCACTTATGCTTCCACGACAGCCATGCCCTCAGAGGTCAACCAAGCTGACTGGGCAGACAGAACAGTCAGGACAGACTACCTCCACAACAGCCATGCCCTCAGAGGTCAACCAAGCTCACTGGGCAGACAGAACAGTCAGGACAGACTTCTTCAGGCTCACATGGCTTTGCTACAACAGCAATGGAGCGAACTTCTTAGCACCCCCTTGTACCACTGTACGTAGCACACTGTCAAATATTCAGCACTGCAAGCTTCAAAACATCCTAATGTACCTTGTCTCCTTATGCTATAACATTCACCCAGAACAAAGTTGAAAGATTACCACTCACCTCTCCCACCCAACCCCCCCCGTGTACGCAATCAAAGCACAAGTGGCACATCACTCTCACCTGTTCTGTCTCCCACAAAATTGGCCACGTGCCCATCATCATTGGTGCCACGAACGTTGTTGAAGCGAGTACCAGCTCGCTCACAGGAAAGGCGAGAAATCAGACAAGCTTTGACCTGGTGGTGGGCAGCATAAATGGTTCGAATCTCCACCCCTCCACACATGACCTTCAACAGCCAGCTGCCACAGTCTATGCCATAGCGCTGCAAGTGCACATGCAGCATGCGATTCCTGCAACACCAAAAAAAACTGGTCTTCTTCAGTGGGGGAAAAAAGGGGAAAACAAGAGAATTCATGAAGGTTGAAACACAACACTCATCCAAAAGTTAATTCATCGATTCAGTACACTGGTATTTATTTCCCAGCCTTCCCACACACATTTTCCAATTCAGTGGGTTCAATATTTACACTTGAAATCTGTTCAAGAAACATCCCTATCATTTATCGAAAAATGTTCATCTACCTTGCTTCATTGAATGATTGATCGACAGTTCAATAATAAAGGCTTTGAGCTACTTCTATGGCCTCCAGCATGAAATCTTTCTCCCTGAATTAGAGAGTTCTCGCTTCCATAACAATGGCTCCAAATAAAGCATATCGATCGTTGCGGTGTGGTGTAGTTTGGGACTATGCAGCAGTTGCGGAACAGTGCAGCATGGGAAGTCAAGAGTTAACATGTTGTTGGTCAGGTTTAAGTTACAAGTCTTTTCACAAGTTACTCTGGTTTCCGGTTTTCTTTTTCTATGGTTGTTCCCATCTTTTTGTTCTTATTTCCTGTTTATAAAGCAAACAAGTTATGGTATTCCTGATATGACTTGGCATACTTGCTGCAGTTGTTATTGTTGCAAATGACGCACTTTTTCTTTTTTGCATTTATAAGAAGTTATGACTCCAGGGAGTTAATCTGAGAGATAGTGTGAATTAATTGCCATCATGTTCAGTTCTTAAACATTTCGTTTCATGGCTGCTTATCCATTTGCATCTAACATTTCAAAGGAACCTATTGTCCCTTTGTTTGTTTATCTGTACACTCAAATTACATACCAGAAGAACCTGTTGACTATTTGTTTGTCTACATGTTTACATCTTACATACCAGAAGGATCTTTTCACTATTATTTTGTATACATCTTTAACGCACATTCCTGCATAACCTGTTGTCTATTTGTTTGTCTATGTGCTATACCAGAAGAGCCCACTGTCTGTTCCTTTGTCTGCATATTTATTTCTAATATACCAGAAGAACCTTCTGTCTGCACATGTTTTTGTTTTACATGTATATTTACATCTATCATACCAGAACAACCAGTCTGTCTTTTAGTTTATCTACATGTTTACATCTAACATACCAGAAGAATCTGTTTGTGTGTTGTGTGTTTGTCCACATGTTTACATCTGACATACCAGAAGAACCTATTGTCCTATATTTATCCACATGTTTACATCTGACATACCAGAAGAACCTGTTGTCCTATATTTATCCACATGTTTACATCTGACATACCAGAAGAACCTGTTATCCTATATTTATCCACATGTTTACATCTGACATACCAGAAGAACCTGTTGTCCTATATTTTCCACATGTTTACATCTGACATACCAGAAGAACCTGTTGTCCTATATTTATCCACATGTTTACATCTGACATACCAGAAGAACCTGTTGTCCTATATTTATCCACATGTTTACATCTGACATACCAGAAGAACCTGTTGTCCTATATTTATCCACATCTTTACATCTGACATACCAGAAGAACCTGTTGTCGGTGTCATGGTCCTGCAGCTTCCTCTGTGCACATAGGCTGAGGTCCCAAGGGCTGCCGGCGCCACGCCAGGAGAAATAAAAGGTGCCAGAGTTCAATAGCTTACGTACGTCTGTGACTCGCTCTTCATCTGAAGGGTCATTACGCAGCGAAAGCAACTGAACTGCCGTGACACGGAAAACTTCTGATTCACCAATTTTGCCCACTGACAAGCAGCCAGTGACCATGACCAGGTAATGAATGACAATACCACCTGAAAAAGCAAGCAAACAAACTCTCACATATTCATGTGTGATTTGAAAACTAAGAACTAGTCATTGTCATCATTGTAGAGCACTTTAAAAAGATATGCCTTCATACTGTTTCAAAAATGCAAGAAATCCATGCGTCAGGGAAAATCTTGAAATCAGATTTCTAAAAATCCATTCCATTCTCACTACTCTCAGCTGCACAACCAATGGTAGACAATGACATGGCCAGGAAGCATGTGCTCTTTTAGTGCAGAAGCTTAATGCCTCTCATCTCTTTTTTCCACAAGTCTTCTTGTAAAAGCTCTTGAACCGGACCCATGATGGTGTCTGAATCATGTACCTTAGTTTGCAAGGTTTCTGCAGAAGTAAGCACAAACCCTCTGCAGCTTTACTGTTGAAAAGACTTGAAAAAAAAATCAACAGAAGCATCCCAGTGTATGGCACTGAGAAGCAGTGTACTAATTCCCACCACTGACACTCCACATTTTTCCTGTCGCCATTCTCCACCATCCTAATCCCCCCATCACCCCACCCACTCCCTTCCACTTTCATACTTGGTCCCTCTATCCTGAGTCAGTCAGTGAGCCTGCAAGCCTAAAATCAGTAACCAAGGCTTTGCATGACTCTGTATAACTAAGCAGCACAAAACAAGTGCACATACATTGAATTTGCCAACATTTGCACAAGTTAATAACTACATCTAAAAGTATCTTAATCTCCTACTCTTAACAGAAACAAAAACAATTCTGGAACCCAGAAGTGTGACATCTCTGTATCTGCTGTTCACCTCAAGTGTGCTTGTTTGACTCATGCTCCCAACCAGCCAGCATGTAACTAAGCTCCAGACACACAGCAGACAGACACAGAGGATACAGCACATTCAACCAACCTGTCGGTGACTGGGAACTAAGAGACAACACCCCTAGACATCCGTAGGCATCCAGCAGCTTGATGTACTGTTTCTTCAAGGGTTCTACCTCCCAAGATGCTGCAAGCAAATGATAAATTCATATCTTTTGAAATACAGAATATAAGCGTACAGATCACAGGGTAAAGTCTATTGTTTTATTTTTTTTAGCAATTCCTTTGTATGACACTTGAAAATGATAAAACTATATACAAAATCTAGGTTCAACAAAATCTGTCCACACATACAATAAATTTGACTTGTGGCTGTGGTCATATTTCCCTGATCAAGATCACCACCAATAAGAAATGATTTTAACGAGTGACCATAAGTTGAATTTAACAAATGATGACACACCTGTCTTGATTTTCAGAAGTGACGTTATTTCTATAGGTATCAAATTCTGACCCCTCTTCCAATACAACTCAAAAAATACATTTCTGCCTAACCATACATACATCTCTCTCTCTCTCTCTCTCTCTCTCTCTCTCTCTCACACACACACACACACACACACACACACACACAAGAGAGATTTAGAGGGTTTCATGTGACTGCCAAATTAAAATCTGACATCTATCCTAGCACTGGTACAAGAACAAGAAGAACCAGACTTTTCCCCTGTGATTCCTGTGATGAAGGATGCAGTGAGCTAAACAAGTGTCAGCAGACTGCTCATGCCACCTGCTACAGAAACAAAGTGCAGACAGTAACAGCTGCCCTGGTGCTGTGGGTACCATCACAGACTGCCAGCTGGAAAGTCATGGGTTCAAGTTCCATCTGAGACGCTGTCTGTTGCACTTTTTTCCCTGTGGCTGGCTCCTACCCACACTTCAGCTTAAATTAGAACGATGAAATGGCACAATGACAATCATGTTTCATCCACTTGATGGTCATGTCTGTAAAACTTTGTTGCTCATATTTCCAGATTAACACTCCAGTGGTGTTTATCTCTCAGGTTTGGATGACACCTGAATAATACTATTAGCATCTGAGTACACCCTTTCTATATATATTTCAGCTCAGATTGAAACTCCACAGTCACCTTAATCATTGTCACTCATCATCATATGATCACCATCATACTTCACAGCCCACCTCCCATGGTGACATTATTTCCTAGCTCCTCTCCATGTGAATGTCTGTCATAAATTAGTGTCAAAGAAATCTGTGCTGGCATTTTCATGGGTGGCGATATTCTCCAAAGGTAAAGTCTCATTCATCTTGGCTCCTTGATTTTAATGCATTACACACACACACACACACACACACACACACATACGTATATATATATATATATGCATGTATGTGTATGATCAGTAAATTCCCTTTTACTGAAGCTATGACACAGCATACTTGGACATGGCTGTGTACAGGAATGGCCAGAATGAGTGGTGTTGGACTAATGCTCCTTCAACTGAGGGTTTTTTTTATGATGCATAAGAATTCTAGTACTGTAGCAGCCAGCTTAAGTTTTCATTAGCCTGAGATTTCAATGATATCACAAATTATTTCCCAGCTGGTAGCAAGCATTGAAATGAAAAGCAAACTGAACATCAGCTTAGCTGATAATCCTGACGAACAAGCAAAGTTTTCACAGTGCTGATGGTCTGAATGTGTAATCAAATAATGTTTTAACTCTGCATCCATCCCCTCACTTTTTGTTGATTAAGGATTTCAGAGATGTTGCCATATTCTATAACAAAATGATGACTTCAGTGGCAAAGTGGAAAATACCACTACACAGCAACAGAACTCACAGACGAGAAGCTACTGACACTGAGTACTGAACAATTAACTGTGCCTGCCAATTCAGCAAGATTATTCCAACTGCATCACCTTCATATGGAATGGTTGAAAAATGACCAAGTCAATGGCTGTTTCAGATTAAAACTAGAGCACTAAGTTTTCAAAACTTCTGAGAAAAATTATCAGTCCTGAAAACAAATCTTTGAGTCACCTGACGAGCTATTCAGTTTTAAAACCCATTTCAATTGTCCACTGCATAAAAAATTTTTGCTTTGTCTACAGTGATTGGTCTTATCATCAGAGAAGATGGTCTAGAAAGACTTCTGCGGAACCTCAATGCATCCAAAGCCTCCTGATGGGATACCCAGCAGAACTTTAAAGAACTGTGCAAAAAACCTGGCGGCACCTCTGACATGCATCTTTAACCATTCCATACAGACTGGATCACTCCTCGTTGACTGGCTCCCAGCAAATATTACCAGTGTCTTTAAAAAAGGAGACAGAAATAGAGCAGAAAACTACATGCCAGTGTCACTGACATTGATAGCCTGCAAACTAATGGAACACATCGTCTGCCGTCATGTGAGAGCACTTGGAGAAGTACGACATCCCAACCAACAGAGACCACAGTTTCAGATCTGGATTCTCCTACAAGGCCCAGTTACTTAACACCATGGATGACCTCCTCAAGACACAGAACTCCAGAATTCAGTCATGTCATTATTCTCGACTTCAGCAAGGCATTCAATACAGTGCCTCATGCCAAGATCTTACACAAGCTAGAACACTACGGGATTAAAGGCCCTGTTCTGCAGTGGATTAACAGCTTCTTTACTAAGACAACGACGAAAGTTGTCCTGGAAGGGGAAAGTTCAAGAGAAGACAAAGGTGAAGTAAGGTGTCCCACAAGGCTCAGAATTAGGCCCATTGCTCTTCTTGTGCCATATAAATGACCTCCCTGATTCCGTGAACTCAACAGTGCGCCTATTCGCAGATGACCGTCTCTCATACTGAGATTAACTCAGTACAAGATCACATCTCCCTCAGTCCCTGCAAGATGACCTCAACAAACTCGAAAGGTGGGCCAAAGACTGGGAATGAGAGATTTAATGCATCAAAGTGCTACATCCTCTCCAGAGAGTCCAAGAACAGTTTCTTTTTCTTACAGATTGAATGATGAGAATTGAGATCCTCAAACATGTGAAAATAAAAACCAATATATCTCCATGTTGAACTATCCACAGATTTGAAATGGTCAAAGCATGTGGCAAAGATTTGCAAAAATGGTGAGCTCCACACTTGGTTTCCTACGTCGCAATCTGGGCAGCTGCACCCCAGAATGTCGTCACTTGGCATACCTCTCCCTGATCCCAGCAGACCTGGATTACAGAGCTACTATGTGGGATCCGTACTTGGCAAAGGACCAGGAAAAGCTTGAGAGCATCCAAGAAAAGCAGCAAGATTTATCAAGCGTGACTACAGGTCCAGAGACAGGTTGAGTCATGCGAATGCTGACTGAACTCGGGTTACCACCCCTCCAAGTGCGCAGGAAACAACAAAGACTAGTCACCTTCAATAAGATCATTGAAGGACTTCTTCCAGCACTGCGCCCACAGAAATTTATATAACACCAATGAAAAAAAAAAGAGAAAAATCCGTCCCAAAATGTTTCATGGCTTTGCGACAAACAACATCGTCACAAAATTCACATCAGTCAACAGCCACGGATATATGTACTCCCAGAGTCAAGCACTGAACAGTACCAGCACTCCTTCTTCGTGCAGACCATCATGGACTGGAATGAACTGAACAAGCAAGTCATTCTGGCAGGCTCTGTGGCAGCACTCTCTGCAACAATCAGCAAAGTCACTATGTTGCCATCCTTGCACTAAACTGCAACAAAAATGTTTGTAAACCATACAGGCCAATCTTACAATAAGATCCTGATCCTGATCCTGATAGCCTAGGTGGATGCAGTGCCGCAACAGGGTCCCATTGAGCTGAATTTGGGGATGGCCGTTGGGGCACAGTTTCATTGGGTCAGAATGTTTTTAAAAAGGAAATACACCAACATTTTAAAATAAGTTGTTATTTACCTGAAGAGGGCTGCTCTCTCTTTTTCCTTTGCTATTCATAACCTAGGGAAGGTTCCAACAACGTACAAGTTCTGATCCTGATCCTGATCCTGGCCAACTGAATTTGTTCTGGCATGTTCACATGATAAACTGACACTGAGAGACCTGTCTTGAAAGCTTGCAACTGTTATGCACTTTTGTCAGGACTGTGATGCCAGAGTGCCCATGAAGTCTCCACGGACTACAGAAAACTACTTGACAATAAGTGTTTAAACATATTTGAAACACAGACTAATCAAGTTCTTGCACGTTTAAAATAGTCACTAGAAAGTGCTCCATACCTCTAACAGATCTATGCAGATGAATACTATATAAAACTGTGATTGTATGGTGCATAATTTTTGTTCGAATGAGGCAATCATGTTCTTAAAAAGTAAGGAGATCAAATTCTGCCTTTATTTCTTCTTCAATGTCCAGCGACTGTATAAACACAATGTGAAACCCAAACAAAACATGCAAACAAAACCCGTTGTCTGCTTGCTGTTCAGAGTTGATTATTATTGATTTCCCGAGCTCAGAAGCTCTGCAAAATGATGTGACAGCAGAACAGCTCGGTCGCCCGGTGACTCACTGAACAAGCTCCAATCATTCAAGTTCCACTTACATAGCACCACAACAGCACCAGATTCAAACATCAGGGTGTCGTCTTGTTGTTTGGACTCCATAATCACACTGTACGGTGTTTCTGGATCTGGAGGCAGCTTGTGGAACACTCGGAAACCTCGACCCATAGCCATTTTGAGCGATCGTCGGACTCTCCCACTCGATAATGCGGAAATGGGCGAGGGTTTGAAGTACAAGAGTGACTTCCCTTGCTTTGTTGAAAATGTAACGACCGTGTGTGAGCCTGATAGCAATCGATCAAAAGAATACGGCGAATCAGACTGGTATATAACCAAAGTTATATATATATATATATATATATATATATATATATATATATATATATATATATATAACCAAAGCCCATCATGAAAAACACTGCTGCTAGATTCACTTGCACGCATACACACACACACCACACACACACACACACACACACGTGCGCGATCTTTCCCTACACTATGGAGACTTTCAACACTGTTTTCTTTAGCATTAATTAGGCTTCACACACACACACACACACACACACCATCTTACACTATACCATGGAACCTTTCAACAATGCATGCTTTTAGCCTTAGGCCTCAGCATACGACGAAGCGGGCCAAAAAAAATTTCAACCAGCTCCACCGGCGAAATTTTACAACTGTGATTTAGAGGAAGTTCGTGTGTTGATAAAGACGAATAACTGAATTGATTGCACGAGAGGGAAAGCAAACACAAAGAAACTCTCTCTCTCTCTCTCTCTCTCTCTCTCTCTCTCTCTCTCTCTCTCTCTCTCTCGCCCCGCTCCCCCCCCCCCCCCCCCCCCCCCGGACTCACACACGCTGGCATAGTTACAATGAACGTACATCCACACTGCACGGGCTCTGTATAATTATACAATTGCATGGGGGTCCCGGCACTTGTATACCGATGATTAGCTTCTAAATATTAAGAGTTGTGTAGAAGCGAAATTTCTTCCAATACGTTTATCTGCTCTACTTGATTTTTGAAATTGTTCGCTCATTTTCCGGCAATGCAGCTGACTCGTTTTTTGTCATTGCCACGTGTCAACTGCTCTGTAATTAGGCCTACACCACGTACAAGTTGAACTGTTGGGGCTAAACTGTTGAGTCATATCGAAAGAATCTTTCGGCTCTGAACCATAGTGTTCAGTGTGTGTGGCTGAGGACAGTAAGAATTCCAAAGTGTAACATTTCGGCCACCGGATGGGGTTTCATCCCAGTCTAAGGCCCACTGCTCGCTCTGTGTGTGTGTGTGTGTGTGTGTGTGCCATGCGTGAGGAAGACAAAATGAAAAAGAGAGAGAGGAGGAAGGGATCAAGGGGGGGCTGCGTTTATGCTTTCAGTTAGGCCTACATCGTTACATACCCTCAACCTGTCACCAAGACCACAAACACGGACACGTGTACATGCGCTGAATCTGTACATATTGATCCTATACGCATACACACACACACAAGTACACGCACACACACGCGCGCGCGCACGCACGCACGCACGCACGCACGCACACACACACACACACACACAACACACACACACACACACACACACATGCACGTGCGCGCCACGTGCATATGCACACACATACACACTCGAGAACACACACACACACACACACACACACACACACACACACACACACACACACAGTTCCTCATCAAAACCTCGTCAGCAAACTCTGTCAAACTTTGTGTCGATTAGCCGACCGGTTTCAAGCCTGACTTTTAGACTTTTATGTAATTCCCTACGAACCAAGTATTGCCAGACTGTTAAGTGTGTATGTCGTGGGATCTTTCAGTTCAACATGTAATTTTTGATTGTGAACTAACGAAATCCTTTCTGAATGGGTGTTATACCAAGTGATGACACTGGGCATGTTAATGTGTTTGACTTTTTAGATTCGTTGCCAGTTGTTTCTCTTGTTAAATGAACGAGACACCTTTCGGAAAGTCCATTAAGAAACATTTTATAATCATAATCGTAAGCTAGATTACTTTAGTTATTTTTCTCTAATTTTTCATAGTTACCGTCCTATAATTCATCTATCCTTTATTTTTGTTCTATGTAACCACATCGTCCTCTTCTCTTCTTTTATGATAATAGTCTAAAATTGTAAACACTATGTTATTTAGACGTCTACAATCACCTATATGTGTGACGAGACGTAAAACAGAATTCCTTCCTACACACACACACACACACACACACAAACACACACACACAATTTGTTATGTCTAGACCCACTGTTTCATGTGCCCCTTAATGTAGGCTACACCGTCCCGTACCCATTATGGTGTTCCTCTAATAGAGAGAGAACGAGACTCTCTCTCTCTCTCTCTCTCTCTCTCTCTCTGCGCCTGCCTTACCAATACCTGTTCCTTCCTTCCTGTTGAAGTTATTGATAACAATCATTATTCATCCTTAATAACCTGTGGCTGTCTTAGCTGTGATGAAAGAGTGGAAGTGTAGGCCGAACACACAAACGTAACGATCTGGCGACAAGGATGGGGACTAGCAGGACACGGGCCAGATCAAAACTTTTCAGTTTTTGATGATTGTATTCCTTAGCTGTAGTGATCTTCATAACTGACTTCTGTGTGATGGCAAGCCTTCTCAGCCTTCAACGTTTGAAACATTTTGTGCATTCTACAGTTAAGTTCCAATAGGGCAATGGCTTACATTGGGGAAGTAGAAGATTTTGATTACTGTTGTGGTGATGTGGATATCTCTCTCTCTCTCTCTCTCTCTCTCTCTCTCTCTCTCTCTCTCTCTCTCTCTCTCTTTTTTTTTTTTTTTTTTTTTAAAGACGTGAATCGTGTTTTAGAACGAACAATTTTAGTGAAGATGCCAGGATTGACACTTTCATCAGCGTAGCCGGGAAAACAAACCACATACTTACTTACGCCTACAACCCCTTCTGGGGTATAGGCCGCCAACAAGGGTCCTCCAGGCATCACGGTCCAGGCAATTCTCTCCAGCTGGTTCCAGGTTTTCCCCAACGCTGTCATATCCGCATGCAGGTCTCGGCGCCAGGAGTTCCTTGGGCGGCCTCTCTTTCTTTTTCCCTGCGGGTTCCAGGACAATGCCTGCCTGGTGGTGTTGTCGGCAGGCTTTCTTAGGGTTGGCCTATCCACCTCCATCTCCTTTGGAGAATATCTGCATCGGCTGGCTTCTGATTTGTCTGTTGCCACAGGTCCTCATTGCTGATCCTGTCTGGCCAGTGGATCCTCAGTATGCGCCTCAGACAGGAATTGATGAAAGTCTGGATCTTGTTGGTGATGGTAACTGTGGTTCGCCATGTCTCAGCTCCATAAAGAAGTACTGATTTGACGTTGCTATTGAATATCCTTATCTTGGTTTTCTTGGAGATGACATTTGATTTCCAGATATTCTTCAGCTGGAGAAAGGCTGCTCTCGCTTTTCCGATTCTGGTTCTGACATCAGCATCTGTACCACCTTGTATGTCGACGACGCTACCAAGGTAAGTGAATTTGTCCACCTCCTCCAGCGCGTTGCCTTCTAGCATGATGGGGTCTTGGTTTGTGGCATTGGCTTTTCATGACTTTTACTCTTTCCTTTGTGGATGTTCAGTCCAATGCTGGATGACGTTTCTGCCACGTTGCGGTCTTATTTTGCATCTGTGGCTGGGGGTGTGTGAAAGAAGGGCCAAATCATCGGCAAAGTCTAGGTCGTCCAGCTGCTTCCACAGAGTCCACTGGATGCCATTGCGCTTGCCTGCAGTTGACGTCTTCATAACCCAGTCTATAGCGAGAAGGAACAGGAATGGTGAGAGAAGGCACCCTTGTCTCACTCCTGTTTTCACTTCAAAAGCATCTGTAAGTTGACCTCCATGTACCACTCTGTAGGTCATCCCCTCATAAGAATTTCGGATGATGTTGATGAACTTCTGTGGTACACTATAATGTTGCAGCAGCTTCCAGATAGATGCTCTGTCGTCGACACTGTCGAAAGCCTTCTCGTAATCGATGAAAGTGATATACATACAGTGGTGAGTTCCACTCTGACTGACTGCCAGGATGATGCGGAGTGTGGCAATCTGGTCGGTGCAGGATCTGTCCTTGCGGAAGCCCGCTTGCTGATCTCTGAGATGTGCGTCTACCTGGTTCTTCATCCTTCCAATAGGATTCTGTTGAATACCTTTCCTGGGACTGACAGCAATGTGATGCCTCTGTAGTTGGTGCATGAGCTGAGGTCACCTTTCTTCTTCGGCAGTTTGATCAGGTAACCTTCTTTCCATTCTGTTGGGACCTGTTCTTCCTCCCAAATCCTTGCAAAAAGAGGGTGTAATATCTCTACTGTGGTTTCTGTATCCATCTTCAAAACCTCTGCAGGTATATTGTCTGGGCCTGCAGCCTTTCCGTTCCTTAGCTTTTTTTATCGCCTCTCTGATCTCTTCTCTGGTAGGTGCACCGCAGTTGATAGGAAGATCATTCTCAGCTGGCTGGATGATGTTTGGTGGATATTCTGGCGCTGGCCTGTTTAGTAGTTCTTCAAAGTGCTCTTTCCATCTCTGTTTCTGTCCATCCTCACCTTGTATTGCTTTCCCTCCTTGTCTTTCACGGGCCTCTCTGGCTTGCTGAACTTCCCTGACAACTTCTTCGTGGTGTCATACAAGTTCTTCATGTTGCCAAGTCTCGCTGCCTCTTCTGCCTCCACTGCCAGATTCTCAATGTACTTCCTCTTGTCTGCCTTCACACTTTTCTTTACTTCTTCGTTAACTCCTGTATACTGTTGCTGAGCTCTGGTTTTTCCCTGTTCTTGTCCGGCTGTTGTTGACTGCCGCCTTCTTCTGCTTTCTCTCTTCTATTTTCTTTAAAGATTCTGCCGAGATCCACTCCTTTTGATTTTTGTTTTTTATGGCCTAGTACAACTTTACAGGTTGTAACCCAGGCCTCTTTCATTGCTCCCCATCTCTCATCAATTGTCACTTCTTCCTCCAGCAGCTCTTGCAGGATCTGATAGCGGTTTGAGAGTTCAGTTTTGAATTCCTCTTTCTTTGTTGGGTCTTTTAGAAGGACTGTGTTGAATCTCTGACGATGGGTGATTTCCCCCGTCCAGTTTTTCTTCAGTTTCAGTTTAAAGCGCCCTGTGAGCAGATGGTGATCTGAAGCGACATCTGCTCCTCTACGGACGCGGACATCCAAGAGTGATCTTCTAAACTTCTTGTAGATGCATATGTGGTCAATTTGATTTTCAGTTGTGTGATCGGGAGAAACCCAGGTGGCTTTGTGGATTCTCTTGTGCGGGAAGATGCTTCCTCCTATGACGAGCTCACTTGTGGCGCACAGGTCTGCAAACCTCTCGCCATTGTCATTCATGTCTCCCAGCCCATGCCGCCCCATGATCTTCTCATAGCCTGTGTTGTCGCTGCCAATCTTGGCGTTGAAGTCTCCATGACAACAGTGATGTCTCTTCCAGGGAAACTCTGGAGAACTGTTTGGAGTCTATTGTAGAAGTCATCCTTGTCATCCTCCTCACTGTCATTCGTCGGAGCGTAGCATTGTACAATGTTTAGGTTGAGGCGGCGTTTTTTTAGTTCTGAAGGACGACGCTGTGATGATCCGGGGACCATGAGCCTGCCATCCAGTCAGCGCTCTCTGTGCAGTCTTGGACAGCATCAGGGCGACTCCGTGGGTGTGGCGGCGCATTGTCCTCCTCGTGGCCCGAAAACAGCAGCAGCTCTCCTGTGGTCAGTCTCCTCTGTCCTGCTCCTATCCATCTTGTTTCGCCGATGCCCAAGACGCTCAGTTTATTGTTCCTCATCTCTGTGGCCACTTGAGCAGTCTTGCCTGTTTCGAACATGGTCCGTACATTCCATGTCCCGATGGTGATGGTGGTCCTGGTACTAAGGATGGAAGTCGGCTGAGTAGCTTCCAGGTTCTGGCTTTCACTACTCTCCGCGTCATAGATCCTTCCGCTGAAGGTGCATCCTCTCCCAGGCCGCAATGTTCTGTGATTTCCTTGTTGGCAAGGCTGTAGAAACTGCACTGAGCAGAGAGGCACTGATGCGTGATCTCCTGGGCAGTAGTGTGAGTGCGTAAGTTACAGGGAGACCACGTCACACATAGCAACTGAAGGCAAAGACAGGCAGAGCGGGTGCCACATTCCGTGAGAGGCACCCCCCATGAAGGGAAGGAGAAGTAGCCAGAGTGGGATGGGCACCGGTGCTAGGAAAGCAATGGCAGACAGAGAGTAGCACAGGCGCTAGAAATTGTTATAGGTGAGGGGAAAAAACACATGTTGACTGTCCATAAAAGACTCATGAATGCCATGCATGCAAAGGTAAAGGCCACTTGGTCAGAATGCGTCACTCAAGGGCACAGTACTTTATCAAAACACAGCGTGATGCCGAGGGTCTTTCGAAGCTGGTCAAGGTCAAGTTTAATAAGGGCTGGTAAGGAGCTGGTCATGTGTTTTGAACACTGAGTACGCACTCACTAGGAAGAGGGAGGAAAGAATTAAGTTTTAGCCCAGGAGATGGCCTAAAGACTCGAACCCGTCAGGACGTTGGTGAAGGGGTCCTCACCGCTGACCAGTCATTACCAGGTGAGCCATAGATAGTTGGGGAAAGGTACAGGGGGAAAACCTACAGAAAAGAGAAAGAAAGAATTTATAGTTAAATTGGAAGCAGGCTACTTAGACGAACCTTATTCGTGTTTCAGCCCTTCACCCTTCACCCTCCTTCACCCCGTCAGCTATTCCTCCTCTGATGCTGCGACGGCATCTGTTTACTAAGTGCTGAGACGGGTGTTTAACGATGGCCCTGGTGTGGGGAACACACCGATAGCTCAGCCCCAGCAATTGAAAACCCCGGATAGAGGAGTCGGATCTCATCGTTTCCCCAGTGACTGAAGAGTTCAAGGGGCAAGCGTTTTTTTCTGATGCGGGCAGGGCATCATGATGGTATGGGGTGAGCACTTCCTCTGATGCAGGTATGGCATCATGATGGCAGGAATTATTTATTCTCCTGGTCTGGATCTTGGGCCAATGTTGTGTAAAAGGCCATGACTTTATATTTTTGGAGGATGTGTGTATTCTTTCTCCGGCAAGAAGGAGGAATGTAGCTACGCTTTATACATATAAATTCGTAACTTGATTTATCTCTCAGTGTGAAGTGAGAGAGAGAAGAGAGAGAGAGAGAGAGAGAGAGAGAGAGAGAGAGAGAGAGAGAGAGAGAGAGAGAGAGAGAGAGAGATGTCTAGAATTTCTTTGATAATGACTGGAGTGTGATGAACATCGTTGCAATTGTTCGATTCATTTAGTAAAGTGTTTTCCCCGGAGAAGAGGGGGAAGAAAAAAACATTCTGTAGTGCGCCTTTGGTTGACTGGAGGGATTGCGTGTGCGTATGGAGTAAATGCTGTCATGAATGCGTGTGTGCAAGAGTGACAGTGTGACAAATAGAAAATGCTCAGTTCGCAGCCACTTAGTGTTCTGCGTCTCTTGTTTCATTAGCATTAGCAAAAGTGAAACAGGGACGTTTCTCGTTTTGTCCGTCAATAATTTGTTTAATTAAGCAAAT
This sequence comes from Conus betulinus, assembly GCA_016801955.1. Taxonomy (NCBI): domain Eukaryota; kingdom Metazoa; phylum Mollusca; class Gastropoda; order Neogastropoda; family Conidae; genus Conus; species Conus betulinus. Next base: position 38,988 of record JADBJO010013188.1, read on the forward strand.
CGTGTAAACAGTGACAAAGGGACCTCTCTCTCTCTCTCTCTCTCTCTCTCACACACACACACACATGCACTCACGTATTTCACTTATTTCACGCGCGCGCTCGCACGCACGCACGCACGCCTGCATGCACACAGAGCAACTAATATGATTCTAACAAAACAGACGCAAAGTCCGTCTCGAGCTGATATAAAACACACAAAGTGAACTTAGGTTTTGTTTCAGGAGGGAAGCTGAACCGGAGTCATAACAAAGCGCTGTTAGATACTTCATGCTCAGCACGTGCTACCTAGGCTCAGCACGCGCTACCTCATTCACCTACACCGCCAAACAGAGAGGACAGGACCGCTGTTACCCTGGTGTGTGTGTGTTTCCCTATGACGTTTTATTTCCACACGAATGATTGGGGCCGACCGACATATCATTTTCTTATTTGTACAACCTTGTTATCATTTACAGTGAATTTGTTACTATCGATTAGAAGATGTTGAATTCTTCGTGACTCCTTTTTCCCTCGCTCGCTTCTTTTTTTTTTTTTTTGCCTTTGGTCTTCAATACTTCCATACTTCCACCTTCTGTTTGTAAAATCCAAATCTGGCTATGATTGGCGAGTAGTTTTTGGGGTTTAGTCTGTGCACACTGTCAAATTCTTGAATGGTTCTAACCTGTCAATGATGAGGCCTTTGAACACTCCTTCAGAGTCAGCAAGTTTCATTGTCCTTTCCTTGGGTACCACACCATCTCCTTCTTCTTCTTCTATAGAACGACCACAGTCAATTTTCTGATTCTTATGTCGCTGTATTGAAAGGGGGCCCACCGGTCAGCGTTTAGTGTTTCTACAAAAAATTCCCATCAGCCTATGTGCATCGCCAGTCTTGCTGCCACCAAGACACACCACTCAGACCTTTGCCTTGTGAAGTTCCCTCTCACAAGATCCACTCTTCATTTGAGATCTTACCATAGATCACCTTAGATGAGACAGCCCTTTTTGATCTGCCCTCAAGGTCGTCTGTTTTCTTCTTCAGGTCCTCGATCATTTTGGCCAGGTCGTCATTTTGTCTCTTCAGGTCCTCGATCTTTTTGGTCAGGTCGTCATTTTGTCTCTTCAGGTCCTCGCTGCTTTAGCACAGTCCGCTGAGCTCCCCGCGTAGCCATCGGAAGTCGTCCTGCATCGCCATGCACTTTTCTCTTTGGGCATGGATCTCTCACTTCACCCCACCGACTGTGCAAGTCTTGTATTCATAGTCATGGGGTCAGACACAGTGGGTTCTTTTGTGTCTCTGGGTTTTTTCACCTCGAGACTGCATCGTCCCTCCATACTGATCCTGATGCTGCTCCAGTTCCCGCTGTTCAGGCATGCCTATCTCGCTTTCCCTTCACCTTAAGTAGCTGGTCCTGGACGACTCTCCGCATCCTCTCACAAGAAAAGTCAGTTTCGGTCAAAATCATACTATGATATTGATGATAACACACACGGCCAAAATGCTGTGAAAGATGGGACCAAAAACTGAATGTTGAAATGACTGGGATACATGCTTTTTATATCTTCACAAGATATCTGATGTAAAAAAGTGGTTTCAGCTTAGAGTAATACACAGGTGTCTTGGGACAATGTTATTCTTCTTAAAAACATTGGTGTACAGAACAGTGAATTATGTAGTTTTTTGTCACGCCACAAAGGACAGTATCAGTCATATGTTCTGGCACTGTGGAGTTGTTAAAGATTTTTGGAATGCTTTGATGTATATTATGAATGAAAAATGTTGCAATGTGTCAAATTTACGAATTACAGAACCACTGGTTATTCTTGGTTCCGATAAAGATATAAACATTGATCAGATCTTTTATGTCATTTTGATGTCTGCTAAAGAATACTTGTACCACTGTAAATCAAATGGAAATATGCCCACTGTACGAGCTTTTATTAATAAGTTAAAATACAGATACAATATTGAAGAGTACATAGCGCGCAAAAAATATGGTATATAACGATTTTGTTGCCAAGTGGACTCCTTATAAAGCTTTCTTTTAGTTGACTTTAGGGGAAAAAAAAACCACTGAATTTCATAAGTATTTGAAAAATTAATGGGGAAAAAAAAAAAAAAAAAAAGGAAGAAGAAGAAAAATTTGGTGTTTTTTCGTGTGACTTGTTTCAGGCCCAGAGTAGACATCTATAAGCCATTTAGTTCCTCTAGTCATAATATAGTCCCACCTTCATTTGTTTCTATTTGATGTAACTGAGTTGACCAGAAGAAGAAGAAGAAGAAGAAGAAGAAAGTCTCCATATAACTATGTAATTGAATGGTCAATCTAATTGTTTTTTTTTACCATTGGCATAGTATGTCAACTGTTTTTTTCATTTGATTTTTTTTTAAAAAAAAAAGGGGAAAAAAGAAGGAGGGAAAAAAGAAAAAAAAAAAAAAAAAAAAAAAAAAGATTATTCATTCAAAAAAAGAAGAGGGAAAAAAAACATTTATTTTAAAAAAAGGGGGAAAAAAAGGAAAAAAAAAAGAAAAGAAAGTCAGTTTCCCCAGAAGAAAATACGACACGACCACCCCCTAACACTTCATCGTCTGCTCTTCCTCTTCAATTTAGGAATGGTGACACGTGTGACTACTTTACGTTTTTGCTCGGTTCATCATAAAAAAAATCAAATATTGTGATCAAACAGCCACAAACCATTCTACTTTCCACTGCTGCAAACGCCACGTTTCTTTTTTTTTTTTATCAACAAAGTGTCAAAATCACTGATGAGTAATAGTGTCGTCATCGTGATTTACTGTTCACTGAAGGAGTCAAAACGAGGCAACTTCACGCAAAAACAACAGTTCAAGCCCGCCCTCCCCCCATCCCCCCACCTCGCCAACCTCCCCCCCTCCCCCTTCCACTTCCCCCCCCCCCCCCACCACCCCCCCCTACCCCCCCCCACCCCCCACCCCCCCCCCCCACCACCCCCCCCCCCCCCCCCCCCCCCCCCTTCCACCCCCCCCCCCGCCCCCCCCCCCCCCCCCACCCGGATAGGTGTAGAAATAAATTATGATGTCCCCCGAAATAAAGATCCCCCCCGCCCCCGGGAGAGAGAAATCATCAGCCGACGCGACATTTGAGAGAGTTTGTGGTGGTGGTAAGGGACAGGGTGAACAATCGACGCTTGTCTGGAATCGTGGTCTCTCCTTCTGGTTTCTACAAGGGGCGGGTGAACAAAATTTAACTACAACAAAAACTACAACTTTGACTTGACTTGATCGGGCTGTCGGCGAACGTGGCTGTTTGAAACTACAGCGGGTGGTTAGTTATGGGAGATCGCGGCTTGCCCCCCCGAAGTGTCGTGGGGGTGGTTCAGTTCCCCCCCAGTCATATGATTTCCCCACAATTCTGTCTGTAGGCAAATCGTGCCGCAAACAATGCGGAAACCACAGCTGACGTTTTAAATACGCAACAGCGTTTTATTATTATGCGAAAACGATCCCGAAGACAAGCGCGTGCGACGATGTGAACACTGCTAATGCAGCCAACAAACAGCCAGCAGGGCCAGATCAGCACACTGACATAGTGTGATTCTGCTTCCGTGCGTGTGGTAGGCTACACATTACAACAAACCGCAAAATTCGCCCACTACGTCCCAGTATTTAGCGGAGAAACTTCGTATCTTGTAATGACCGGGTATGGAAGCGGATCGTCCTTGTAAGGTATGGGACGATATGAAAGCATATTTTCGCCAACCCCTCCCCCCCCCCTCCCCCCCCCCCCCCCCCCCCCCCCCACACTACCCCCCCCCTCCGCCTTTCCACCCCCCCCAATCTCTCCCCCGGATGTGAAGCATAATTATACCCCCACCCCCCCCCCCCCCCCCCCTAGTTAGTGTCCCCCCCCCCCCCCCCCCCCCCCCCCCCCCCCCCCAAAATTCCCCCCCCAAAAATGAGGATCACTTACATCCCCCCCCATTATCCCCCTCCCCCCCCCCCCCCCCCCCCCCCCCCCCCCCCCCCTCTTGAAATGAGGCACTTTTATGGGTTGAGAACCAATGTGATCTGTTTTGATTTTATTAGTCGTAGTCCACATGTCTGTGATAGATTGACTAATGTATTTGTGTCTTTGGGAGCGTGTTCTCAGACGACATTAGGTCGGGAAAAAAATGTCTTTAATATTAAGACCTAATACATTAAAAAATGGTATCCCAAGTACATGTTTATTTATCTGGTAAGGGTCAAGGCCTCACTGTTGATAATACTCATTGCATAGTGTCTAGTGCTAGTCATCTGATTTCCGGCTGACGACACGAATTGCCAGTGTTTCATCAAGAAGGAATTGTATGAACTTCAGCTTATGGAAGTTACAATTTAAAGTTTGAAAATGCACGAAAGTATTGAAATTGTAATCAGTGCGTAAATGGGGCCACAACACACAAATTGTGATCTGTCTTCTGACAGTTGAATTACAGAGAAACTGCTCAGTTCTATATACACACCCTTTTTGTACTTGGTACATCTGAAACTGACTGAAACTCTCCAATGACTGTTGCAAACCCCCTCCTCCTCTACCTCTTCACAAACTCTTCGAAACTTTCCTGACATCCTGTTCTCATTCCCCTCCCACAAATTAAAAAAAACGACGCCATTAAACGTATATTCTTTGCGTAATTTCAGAAAACTTTGAGAAGTAGGCATTTTAATCACCATTCAATGAAAGCTAGGGTCCCTGATTATGTTGGTGTGGTTGGTGTGTGAAGTGATGTTTGATTACCTTCTCTCTTCATGAAGACTGGCTTTTGTGTTATTTGCGTCATGGTGAAGTATTAAATGTGAGAGGGAGAAAGCAATGCAAAAGTTTTTATTTTTTTGTTTTTTAAATATTCACGTTTGGTTTGAATTAATGACACACAGAGAACAGATGAGTATAAGGGGCCCGTGTTAGCACGGACCATTAACGAACCAAAGAAATGACAAAACGAATGCGCTCACTCTTTTCTTTTGTTTATTTTTCTTATTTTCTTTTTTCTTTTCTTTTTTTTGCTTTTTTTTATTCTTTTTTTTTGTTTGTTTGTTTGTTTTCATTTTTCTTCTTTTCTTTTTTTCTCATCATTACTTCTCTTGAGGTGTTGTCACCAAATAAAGTGACTGTGTTGGTTTTATGAAGAGCCAGGCAATAAGAGCGGTAACCCACAGTGCCAAATCTTTGTCTAAGAAAGCTAAGAAAAGTCATGAACGTGAAAGCGTGAGAGAAAGTGAGAGTAGGGAGAGATCCAAGTCTGAAAGAGTTGGGCAATGTAAATAGAATGGAACTTCACAATGTGAGTGAGATCGGATGTGACAATGCGGAGCATAATGAGCGGGACCCGAACCTGGCGCTGCCATTTGTGCCTCGAATGCCATGTATAATGATGTGTTATAAGTAAAGTATTAAATAATCAAGATGTCTTGCTGACTTTATTATTGTATCTCTGAGAGAGAGAGAGAGTATTGTGTTTGTATCTATAAAAAAAAAATGATATAGGCCTAGTCGTAAAATCCATGAACGTAGGTTCCTGGGAAAAACTGAAAATTACTGATACTACTGCTACTCTCTCTCTCTCTCTCTCTCTCTCTCTCTCTCTCTCTCTCTCTCTCTCTCAGAAGAGGAAGAAGAAGGAAAAGAAGAGAGAAGTTTTGGTAGATCTAAGAAAGTTAAAACGTCAATTGGAAAATATAGGTGAAGTCATAAAGAAAAAAAAAACTGCTTGTCAGTTACATTTATTTCTTGATTTTTTTTTTTTTTTTTTTTATTAGATTGTTTGATTCCATATTTGAATCAAGGGATATATCCTAGATCTTAGTTAGAATCCACTGTTATTTCGTTGTATGAAAAAAGAGATGCAAACAACCCAAATGACTATAGAGATATTTCTTTGTGTGATGTCTGCAGTACATCGTATACTGCTATCATTAAAAGGAGATTACAGGAGTGGGTAGAAGAAACTAACATCACATCACAAGAGAATACCAGACTGGGTTTAAGAAAAACTACTCTACCATTGATCATATGTTCACATTGATGGCATTTATACGAAAACGGTTTTTTTGTTTAAATCGTAAATTATATGTTGCCTTTATTGATTTAATGGCCTGTTCTGTTGAAAACGATGTTCATGTGAAACTTTATGAAGTGTTTTTAGCGTGCGAATGTGTAAAGGCAAGAATTTAGATCTGATGCCGCGTTAACAGACTACATTAGATGTACATCTCTGGTGTGAAACAGGGCGATGTTTGCAGCCCTGTTTTGTTTTCCTTATTTATTAACGAACTGACTCAGAAAATCATGTGACGTGGAAGGCACGGTGAAAATTTCATAAACGACGTTCAGAGAGTGTTCATTCTCCTTTTAGCTGACGACATGGGATTTTATCAGAAACAGTGATCGTATTACAGACTCAGTTTAAACATTTTACAAGAAGGTGCTGCTTCATTACAGTTAAATGTCAACATGGCAAAAGGAACATAATCGTATTTGGCATTTTGTATTTGCGAATATCTTGCGGTGAGAGAAAGATGGATATACAATGGATCTATAATGCCTGATGTTTATGTATATAAATATCTTGGTGTCTAAGCTACTCTCCACGCGTTTGAGCTTTGCCTTTGCTTGCAAGGATTTAGCTAGGAGGGCAAAAAATGCATTATTGTGTCGTGTGAAAAAAAAAACTGCATTGCTAAATCACGATTCCCTTACTTTGTTTTTGAAATTATTGTATTGCCTAGTTCAACTCATCGAACAGTACAGCACTGAAAAATGGGGTCTTGATGCTGCTGCTGTGCACTGTGAAAAAAAAATCCATCTTTTTGCTCTGAAGAAGGTGTTGGTAATATGAGTGTTTTCATTCGAGTATTGAAACTCATATGTGCGAAACAGTGACAGATTTCAATTTATAGAGCGTTTAGTTATCTACGCTGTTCACCTTTCTATATGTCAATCAAAATAAACGTATCATGACTAGGTTCAGATTTGGTGTGTCTGACATTGCAACTCATCATTTTCGCTCTGGGCAATCATGTAATAGAAGTCTGATTTGTCCGTTATGTCAAAATTCGTAAGAAGACGAAATCCATTTTGTATCAACTTGTCCAATATCAAAAGACCTCAGAGAGCAATTCATACCACAAATATATTCTAAGGATCCTTTTTTTATTATTAGTCTTGCTAATGTCATTATCAAATGAGAATATTGTTAACAGTTGGTTATCAATTATATATAGCATTCCAGATGCGAAGTGTTTATGTACCACGATGAAGACCAGTGTCAATCTGCGACATGAATCAAATTGTATTTCTCCATTCGAAAGGGCTATGGCCTTTATGAATAAATAATTTGAGTCGTGACTCTCTCTCTCTCTCTCTCTCTCTCTCTCTCTCTCTCTCTCTCTCTCTCTCCCTCTCTCTCTCTCTCTCACACACACACACACACACACACACACACACACACGCGCGCGCGCGCGCGCGCGTGCGCGCTCACTCAGTACGCACGCACGCACGCACACACATACACATACATGCGCGCGCACGCGTCTGCAGGCGCATGGAACTGTCTAACAATCTGTGGAAGTGCTCTCTCTCTCTCTCTCTCTCTCTCTCTCTAATAATAATTACAGAGGTATATCTTTAGTTGATGGTTAGTAGCAAATCATATAGCAGTATTATTAACAACAGATTACAGGAATGGATTGATTGTAATAATAGTGTTGGAGTCCATCAGGCTGGTTTCAAACAGGGTTACTCTACTATCGTTTATATGTTTGCTCTTCTTGCGTTTGTCCCAAAACAATTCTGATTTAAATCGTAAAATTTATGTTGCATTTCTTGACTTTGAAAAAGCCTTTGACTCCACCAATAGGAAGATTTTATAGACAGTATCACTTAAAAATGGTGTCTAAGGGAAATTACTTAGTCGTATTAGAGCCATGTACAAAGAAGTTAAAACTGAGGTAAGAAATGGTTCCAGTCTGACAAATTTTATTAATTGTGTTGCTGGGGTAACAGCGTTGACATTTGTGTATGTCCTGTATCATGCCACGAAAACAGCACGTGGAAAAGTATTCTTGCGGTCTTGTTTCTACTGTTACTTACCTGGTCGAAAGATGCTTTTGTTTTCATTCATGACTTTTCATGGATTTTTTTTCAAAAAGAAGAAGTAATAAAACAAAATAAATGACTACATACAGACCCTGTGTTTTTCCTCCTCGTCGTATGTACTAGTAAACGAACTCTTCTTCTTCTTGTTTTGGTGCACATCCAGGATCCATTTGTCCCGTTGGCACGGGCCTGTGCTCTCCTGAATAAGTACCCTTCTAGTGATTTACCTATTTCTTACCTTCTACGCACTTGTGTGGACGAGCGTATATTGAATAATTCGCCCAGGAGACGCCGCCTCGACTATACTGAAACTCCGCACGTGAATGACGGATATTGTTGTGGACGCCTTTTTGTATTCACGTCTTTTGTGTTTTAAGTCATTGATAACAAATATGCTGACCCCAAACTACCCT